>JAOVVA010000016.1:1417443-1428176 GCA_028565275.1 Leiocassis micropogon
AACATGAATCAATTTCATTGGAATTCCACGTGAAAGACCAATACAAAGTGGTGTACACTTGAGAAGTGGAACGAAAACCATACATGATTCCAAACATTTTTTTACAAATAAATAACTGCAAAGTGGAGTGTGCGTAATTATAATATATATAATATGTATATAAATATGTATATAAAGAATTATAATATGTATATAAAATATATTAAAGAATATATTATATTATATTATATTATATTATATTATATTATACTAGCGTTAGTACCTGTTGTTGACGTGAAAAGAGTTTGTAAAATAATTTACTTCCGTAGAAATAAACTATTGTAGAAATAGTTAAAAGGTTAAAACTAAAAACAAGCTAATCAGCTTTAATGTAACCCATCCACCCATCTAGGAACCTCTCTATAGTCCAACTAGGGACCATGAAGGCCAATGGTGACCATTGTATTTATTCCCATTTGTATGACTGTGGGGACACCTGCCAAATAGTCTAATCTACATGTTTTTGGACTGTGGGAGGAAACCAGAGAACCCAGGAGACACACCAAGCACAGGGACCCGAAAGACCCAAAGGCCTAATTTGCTCTGTTGAGTGACGCATATAGCCATGCCCACCTCAAGAGAAAAAGCGCTGTGTTTGTCCGAAAAAGCAATGGCTGCTCTGACGTAATCTGGTGAAAACCGCTCAAAACGTCCCGTTTACTCAACATTTTGATTTAATATATGGGAGAGATTTTTTTGCCTGATGCAGTGATAAAAATGGCTGGACAGACATTTAGATATACAGACACACTGTACAGACAGACAGACAATTTTTCTGAGACTGGTTTCAGGTCCTTCAAAGTATGAAACTCTCTGAATTCTGACGAATGTACAGACAAAACCTTTCTTTTACTTATATGGATTTTTTTTTCTCGGCTACAATGTATACCAAGAAATTAGCAACTCACACTAGATAGCTAAGTCACATTTGTACCAAGGAATTGCTTAGCTAGCTAAAACATTCTTTAGCATGATTTAACTACACATAGCAGTCTTCTAGAATCACATGAATTAAAAGTGACAGTTTAGCTAAATACCTATTCCTTTTAATGCTAATCTACAATAATAAGATGATAACATTTTAGCTAATATCAATCTGACCGCTTTTTTTTTCCAGATTATGGCTGGTAGTTAATGTAGCTAAGCTAGTCAGGTCTTTTAGCTAAAATGCTACGCTTTGTTTGCTAACACGAAATGAGTCTGTAGTTCATTACAAACATGATGTTTTAGCTCAAGAAAATACTAATAGATATTTAGGTGTTAAAATTAATGTTGTTGTTTTTTTTTCTACCACATTTGTACCAAGGAGTTTCCTACAACAGATTTTTAGCTGAATTTAGCCATTAGCAGGACACTCTCTCTACAGAAGTCCTCTAGAATTACATGATTTAAAAGTGATAGTTTGGCTAAATAGGTCTCCCTTACTTTTTAAAAACATGATGTTTCAGTTCAAGAAAATACTAATAGATATTTAGGTGTTAAAATGCGTGTTTCTTTCCCCACACAATACAACATAAAGTCTTCACTCTGGTTTGTTTCGCTACATGTTGAAGGTCAAGCTCAAGTGCTGACAGTGCTCACTGACAGGAAGCACGAAATTAGCATTTACTGCCCACATTTAAGACTCATCCGAATCAGTATAATTATTATGCGCGCACACACACACACACACACACGCAAAACAAGGAATAAAACTAAATTTTATCTAAAAGCTCGCTAACTTCTTTTCTCCCTGTGCTAAATATAATAAAAATGAATAATGAATATAAAAAAAAATGCAGAGGCGCGCACAGATTTTTCCGAACAACATGCGATGACGGCAGGTTGGAGCTGACGAGGCATTTCATATACATACATTTTTCCAGTAATGATTAACATTTCCATTGTATTTAAATTCATTAATTCATTTTACACACATAAAGTTAAAAAGATAAATACGAAGGGTGTTCAAGTCAATCTGGGACTTTCGATGCAGAATAACAGAACACAAATAAGAGAGCAAAACCTTCCTTTATTTCTCTATATAATCCTCTGCTACACAAATGCACTTATACCAGTGTTTTATAAGAGCTTGGATACCATCAAGATTAGAAAGTTTTCTCAGTACACCGGAGCCATGATCGGACTCCCTGATGTGGCAATAACTCTCAACCAAGTTCCTGTAATGTACAAGTGGTGTTGGTGAATGATTGTGTGCACACTTCCCACAGACAGATGCGTTTCTTCCGCAAGCTGGTGACAAGTCATGCATCGATTTTAAAAGGATCAGGCGTTCCACTCGCTGAATGTTAACGGAAACGACTGCAGTGGGCTCCGAACCAACTCAACCGGGATCGTCACTCACGGATGTAAAGCCTTCTTTAAAACGTTTGCACTGTTTAAATGTTTTACTGCAGTTAGAAGTCTCATCACTGTACTGTGATGTGTCTAAAGTCTTCGGGAAATGTCAATCATTTTATTTTTACGCCTTCATTCATGAGTCTAGGTTTGACTTGAACACCCCCCCACCCCCCCCCCCACCCCCATGAATAAATACCTATGAATTTTACACATAAGCATCATCTTTTTTGAAAAAGCCATATCTTCCTATCCATCTGCCTGTAAGTAATAAATCTGAAATTGTCTAATTAAATATTAAAGTAGGAATTTGTCCCAAGTGACACATTTATGTATTATTCTAGACTGATATTGAGTACTAACACTGAACAATTCTTTTTTTTCCTGATTATAGTTAGTGTGTAACTGAACGGTCAGTTCTGCATACCAGCCTTCTAAATCTTCTCGATTGATCCATTTGTTCGAGTAAATTGTCAGAAATTTTGAATTTGAGATGACAATATATATAAACAATAAAATATAAACAATATATATAAGCACGTATTAATATCAGAGTTATAAACTCTACTGTAGGAACAATGAGAATTAATAATTAACTAAAAATAAATAAATAAAATATAATATAATATAAAATAGAGCCAAGTGTCCTGCACGATAGACAAATCAAAAAGTAGTGCACTAGTGTGTGTGTGTGTGTGTGTGTGTGTGTGTGTGTGAGAGAGAAAGAGAATAACAGGAAATTACATTTGGCTGACATTTGGACTGTTCACTTGTGTTGCAAACATAAAACAGACACGCACACGCACACGCACACACACACACACATATACACACATATACACACACATACACATATACACACACATACACATATACACACACACATCATTGTGATTCATGCAGCCTATTGACGTTAGACATCCAAACCAAACGCTAACTATCAGTAACCATATCGAAATGCACTTGCTTTTCTAATATGATAAAATAATAGCAAAAAAAAAGAATAATTAAAGGTGAAAATGGTCAGATATTCCTGGTAACGTGGGGACATTGCAATAATAAATGCAATAAATATGTGCCAGCACACACACACACACACAAACACACACACAAACCAGACACACACACACACACGCACACACACACGCACACACACACACACACATACTCAACAAAAAATTTAAATGCAAATCTTAAAATCAACCAATTAAGATAACTTCTGACTCTCAGAAAGAAATAAGATTCCAGATCACCAGAAGGATCTTTTAAATTCCAGAGCTCTGAGAATACCCATCATCACTATCCTCATCATCATCTATAACATATAATCAGATAGGACCCGAAACCCCAAAACTGGAGAACCTGAAGAACTGAAAAAGACACGTCACTCACCGAACTCTCACCTGAGAGATCTGCCAAGAGATGGAGAGACAACCCGAACCTCCATCCTTTATCATTACGGCACTCCGGCTAGAAACCCATTCAGAACCAACCCGCTACAACCCCGAAGCCCATTTTCTGCAAACGTTCGCAGCTGGGCGAGCATTCTCTGGCACTCTCTCCCGCTGTGTGCGGCTCTGTGCACAACAGCGGCTGAAAATGTGGAGCAATTACGGTAATAGCGTGGAGTGGAGGTAGGGGAGGAGGCGGGTGGGCTAACCGAGCTCTTCTGCTTGAACCTGAGTCCCACCGAGACTGATTTAGCACAATGACTCACCTACACAAAAGGGAGCATCGGGGAAACATTACTGAAATGAAAGTGGCGCCGGTAATGACAGCACGAACACACACACACACACACACGGGTGTGCGCATATACACACAAATTCACACAATACGCAACAAAAACGCTTTATATAAAAACAACAAATGCTTTGTCTTTCGAGCTTGCTAATAGTCGGTCCATGTTGAAAATGTGTGCTCCAAACTTCACCAAATTCACCAAAACGTATCTCTATTTGCTGAAAGTTAGACAAAAGGCTGGTCTTCAACTAAGTGATATAAAATGGCACCAGAATGAGTTCACCCCACAATGAATCACAATGCCAGTGATTCACAGCATCCCAGTGCAACCGATCACACTAATCTGTTTCATTTATACGACCAAAGAGGTTCGTACTTCTACGGTTTCTTCATGATGAATTAAGGGAACAACTTGATCCTGCAATGTAATCACTGCCAGTAAATCTACAAACTGAGCAGTATGAAGAGTTGAAGAGGTCTGATATGTTCATGGGAGAAATTAAAGAGAGAGAGAGAGAGAGAGAGAGAGAGAGAGAGAGACTGTCAAAAGCACAGTCTAGATAACAAAACCCGTATCCAGGCAACTGCTACCTGCTACAAGTGAGAGGGTTCACACTAAGCACCAACATTAAACTTCATTGTGAATGAAAGTGATTTTTTTTTTTTGTTGTTAATGTGTTTGTTTGTGTAATGTGCGTAGGAGGACGTGATGACTCCATTAATCGCCACCGTGTTTTTGTTACGAAACCCAACTTATAGACTTTAAACACACACACACACATGATCGGCCGTGTCGTCCTTCAAGGGGTGTCGGTCGCAGATCACAGAACAAAACATCTCCAAAAATACATGCAGTGTTTATTTAATTGAACAAAAAAAAAAAACACTTTTTAAAAATGATTCTGAATTGAATCTGAGTTGAATAAAGCGTGATAGATCGTGATTAATCCAATCCACACAAGCCTTAATGAGTTTGTTTTGATGGAAAAACAAGGATAGAATGTGGAAAACAACGAAACCTATGAAGACACTCGAGATCAAATCATTCCCGATATCACCTCAATTTCATTCAGCTCTTCGGACAAACTAATTTGCTCCACTTCTGTTGATTCAAGCTGTAAAGCTCTAAAATGTTATGAATAATAGAAGATTAGACAAAGAAAACATCTAATTAGATTTGAAATGACTGGAACTGGGTTGAGAACGCTTCGACACATTATCCAAACCTGGAAGGATGGCGCTGAACTTCGGTCAACTTGTTGCATGGCAAAGAAATCAACAGGAAAAACCAGAGCTATTTTAATGGTGACACAAGAGCATTTCCGTACACAGTGATGAGAACTTACAGGATTGGAACTAAACAGATGTGTGTCCATAAGAAAACCACTTGCTACTGAGACACATCAGAAAAAAGGGTTTCCATTTGCTAGGTAGCATAAAGATGGGACTTTGGAGCAATGGGAAAAGGTCATGTGGTCTGATGAGTCCAGATTGACCCTATTACGGAGTAATGGGTGCATCACTTCATGCGAAGTTCTTCTCATGCTGATGCACCCATCGCTCTGGATAGCATCATGCATAGTGTCCACTGTACAAGCCTCTGGAGACAGTGTTATGATCTGGGGTTGCTTCAGTTGCTCAGGTCTAGACTCAGCAATGTAATGTGGCAAAAAAAGGAAGTCAGCTGATGACCTGAATGTGCTACCAGGTTATCATATCTATGGAGTTTTTTCCCCCCTTATGGAACAGTCATATTCCAGGAGTCAAATTGTGAAAGAGATTGTGAATGGACTGCTCTAATCCAAGCTAAAGGTGAATTAATGAAATCTTAACGCGTACAATTTTTATAATGTGTAATGTTCGAGATTTTCTTTCTGACATGCCTTCGAGCCTTGTCAAGAGATCCGTACAAACGAACAATATAACACTACAAGAAGAGCAGCATAACAGTCCAGGTGTTGCAATCTAATTATTAAAACCATAACAGCTTAGCAATTCTTCATAGAACTCATCCAACCATCACAACCAGATGTTCTTGTTGAAAATCCTATTCCAGATATAACATCCTGTGTTTACTCCACTTTATAGGAAGGCTTTGTAGGGTGTTCCAGTGGGGATTTGATCATCCAACTACAAGAGCATTAGTGGGACCAGGTACTGATGTTGGGATGTCCTGAAGGCTCCAGTTCCAGTTCATTTACTACAGCCGTAACACACCAGTTCTTCATGGAGCTCGTTTTGTGTATAGTATTGTGGCACCGGAACGGGTTAGGCCAACTGGGAAAGTAATGCTTCAACATACAAAGGCATTCTTTATAAATATATGTTTCAAATTTTGGGGGTGATGGTCAGGTGTTCACATACTTTTGGCCATCCAATATCAGTACTAGCAAAACGCGACTGCACATGAGGTAATACTTTATTTGGTACATTCAGGGACCAGAACTAACCAACAGTTTGGTGGATCATCTAAACCTAAAAACATAATAATAGATTGAGGGTGTTTCTACCACTCTATAAAACAATAAAAACTTAGAATATTTGTTTAACTCTCATATTTAGTGCCTATATGAGGGCAGTGATGGCTCAATTAGTTGAGACTACAGTATGTGTTACTGATCCTGCACCCTGCCGCCAGCTTCCCAACTGGGATATGCAAAAAGATAATTTCACTGTGCTGTAAGGTACATGTGACAAGTAATCGAATCATTATTACGTATCATATTATACCCTCGGCCAACATCTTTAACGTTCTTCAACTTCTTTGATGCAACTTCAAGTATTTTCCTGGAGACAAAGGTTTAAGTGCTTGACGGTGGGTACAGTATGAGGTGTTTCTGTTGAAATGCTGTGTGGTTTTCGCCAAACATGGAACTGGTCCCCTTTAACATACTTAATGAGGCCTGTAGAGTCTGAGATGTTCATGGCAACTGCCTTGAATGCTTTCCACTTGAACTCCAAATTGGCTGGAAATGGTTTTATAACCCTTTCCAGATAGGTGTGTAACAACAAGTGCTTATCTAAGATCCTTGATTATGTGTTTCCCTCTTGGCATTGTGTTAACACACACCTGTTTTATATATAGAAAGGTCTGCACATCTTCAAATGATCAATTAAATCATGGGCTGAAGAGTAACAGCACCTACCTGCGACATACACACTTAAATCCTGTGGAAGAAGTGGGGGGGGGGGGTTCTTAGGCACATGTTCCCTTTTTATTAAATACTGTAAAAAATGGTACATTACATGTTGTTCATACTACGTACGCGTTTAAAAATACATCCATACTGTATATAATGTGATGTATACAGTGATTTCATGCTCACTTCTAAATTGTATGCTATTCGTTTAAAAAGAAATAGTTTGGCTGATCGTTATCAACAGGCGTGTGGGCTGGAGAAACCATCACTAGCTGTTTATAATACACAGATAGAAAAGAGAGATATAAAACGCACCATAACTCCAAATCTCAACATTACATTCTGTTTACGAATCAATTAGATTGAACTCTCAACATTATGTATTAAAAAAAAATTAAAAATTGAAGCCTGTAAAGTGTCACTGGTAAAAACGAATCGATGAATAAAACCTCATCATGGACAACAAGGGTAACCTACATGTTTCAGTACCATGCTCTTTTGCTCAATGTAGGGTTTTAGACTAGTTAGAAAGGGGAAGTGTACGAAAACCATAACCATATCTGATTTTGCTGCTTTCTACAATCAACCATGCTGCTTGAGCGATGCACTGTGCAAAACACATGACTGGTGGAAAAACCAGGCTCTCTTTGCGATTATGTAGGGCGAGCTTAGTGCCAGGGTGCCAGGCTTTTCTGAGCATTCAATCAACTCCTGATCAACGCTGGTGACACAGATAAACACTCTTTGCAACCGTGCTGAGCAGAAGAACGGATTGGGGTCCACTCCTGTCAGGCAAGAACAAGAATCTGAGGACTAGACAGAATAGAACTGAATTGCATACGACTACCTATTATGGGGCAATTATCAGATGCTCAACTGGAGCAGAGGTCAGTATGGAAAAGAACAGTAGCTTCTTGATAAGGGCAGATCGGTTTATCAGAACCTGACCCAGGATTATCTAATTGTGGAGTCGGGTATTGATAAAAAAGGGGGCGAAACTATGGAGCTGTATAATTAGCGGCCGTGACTGAGAGCCATGTTATGGACCAGGCTACACCGCAAAGACCTCAATGAGCTCTTAAGAGCATTTCAGGTTGGGAAAATCGAATCTAATTGGATGACAACAACAGGGTGGCTGGTGCACTGCTCTGAGCTCCAGTGACATTAGGGAAAATCCAATTTGGCGCAAACAACCAAAGAGAGAGAGAGACTGCCCATTTCCAGCTAGCCTAAGAGCACTGTTTAATCGTCACCCCTAGCCAACAAAACAGCAGCCTTTGTTGCACCGTTCTTGATTGTGCTTAACCCCATCGTGGAGATGATGGTGAGGCCAAAAACGTGTCTAAGATATTAGCGCACGAAGGATGTCACGGTCACACCTACACACTGGAGCAGAGTTCTTTGTGGGTTCCTCCAATTTCTTGAGACAATCAAACTTGTAACCCATTCTGCATACAGTACAAGTCAAAGGTTTTGACACACCTTCTAATGCAATCTCCACTACTGGTGATTTTAAAACTATTAAATAAGACATATGGCATTAGGTAATAATGTGACAACAACAACAGCAAAGAACAGTATTGTGTCAAGTGCATTTGCAAAACTCATCAAGCACCATGATGAAACTGTCTCTCATGAAGACCTTCCCAGGAAAGCAAGACCAAAACTCACCTCTGCTGCAGAGGAGACGTTCATTTAGAGTCACCAGCCTCAGAAATCACCAATTAACAACCAGCACCTCAGATTAGAGCCGGTATGAAGAGTTCACACAGAGCATGAGTAGCAGATGCATCTCAATATCAACTGTTCAAAGGAGATTATTGCGTATTTTGGATCCCCTTCAGTACAGTTTTACAATGTAGAAAGAAATAAAAATCAGGAAAGACCATGGAAGGGGTGTCCAAATTTTTGACTTGGTAGTGCTTCATCTTCAGGGTTTCCTCCAAAGAGACAACCAATGAACCCTGAAGGAGGTTAGATTTGACCAAAGCCATGTTTAATCCAATTAAGTGCATAAGCTTATGCATTATTTAAGCCATGTAATATCATATTTGTATGTTTTGGTCTCTTTGAGCAGGTTAGAACATTGAGCGCATGCGAACATGTAATTTTTACGTTAGTCATGCGGGTGAACAATGCCCTCGGGCAAACTGGTACACGTGAGGATGGGAGTGCTGGAATGAGTATAACACAGGCACATGGATCACATGGAGAAGCTGATTAGACAGGGGCCAACTAGGGGTTCTGCTCTCCGCGGTTCTGATAGTAACTTTTAGAATCATGATTCTAACTACACACTGTGTCTCTTACATGGCAGCAGTAACATTACAGATCCTATAGGTCATACGGTATATACTGTACATACTGTAAAGCATATACAGTACATAAATGTTTACAGCAAAATAAATTGACAGCTTTAAGTGACGTGAAAGCTCTTCATACACACTTTATAATCTATATCATCTTATAATGTAGAAGTGTTGAGGTTATTATCCTCCTAAGACCCAGACTTTACTGCTGTGTACAATGTGTGTGCGATTTCTCCTCACGTTTTTTTTTTTTTTTTTTTTTTTTTACAAATATCTGACTTAATCAGTGCCTTTAAACAAAAAGAAGTTTGGCAAAAGAATTACAGTGGTACCGCGTCATACAAACACCCCGACTTTTTCGCCTTAAGAACTGAAATTTTGCAAGAAAGCATTATCGGCAAGTTCACATATTTTTTGTGTTTTTTTTGCATTTTATGCAAGATTTAGTGTAGATAGCACCATGGGTCCCAAAAATGTTAGCATGCATTGGTAGCAAGGAGAAAACGGAGCCGCATTCAGTTTGGTTTTTAAAGCAGCCGGTGCCAAGAGGAATCATAAATGTTAAGTGAGGTTTTTTTCTTTTCTATAATAGTGGTAATATTCAGCCAAAACATGGTGCTAAAAAAGTGTCTCCTGGGTGAAAAAGTGAATTTTCAGATAATATTATACTGTATATCATCATTTTCATAAAACTTAATGCTTCTTATCTCTCGATCCATGCTTTATTTTTTGTAAATATACATACATATTTATATTTTTAAAAAGAAAAAAGAAACACATTTGCTAAATACAATTTCATGGCGTTTATGTAGCGGGCGTAACTTTTTTCAATGATCTTACTTATCAATCAGATGAAACTTGACCAGTTTAGATTTCACATGAAAAGACATAAACCTAAAAAAAAGTATATTATTCTAAAACACAAAATTGTTAAGATATTGCAACATGAATTTGACCTGGTTACGACCACTACAGATTTTTTTGCTCTTTAAGCTTTTACCAAAAAACTATTTAAGCAATACTTATAATACCATATTATATGCTGTACCAATTTTGTTATATATTGTATGTTTATCATGTTTGCATACTTATGTACAAAATCATTCAGTATTTCCATATATAACTTAAAAAGTAATAAATAAATAACATTACAGGAGAATATATG
>JAOVVA010000016.1:1445917-1456896 GCA_028565275.1 Leiocassis micropogon
AAGCTCCCCCCCCCCCCCCCAACCTTCTGTTTCATATGGTAATTAACAGAGCCTTGGCACAGAGGGGGTCAATCTGTAACCAAAACAAGAAGAGAGGAGAAAGGAGAAAGAGTGTGTCTGAAAGACATTAAGCCATATGCGTGCTCTGATGTACTCACAGGGAGTGAAGGTTCTGTAGGCTCTTAAAGGCCTCTCTGGGGACCTCCCGAAGCTGGTTGTTTTGGAGCATTCTGTGAGGGAATGTGGGAGAAAAAGAAATAAAGAGGGCATCGGGGTCTAGAGTAGGTTAAAAAAAAAAAAAGAACCAGACACCAATTACGAAAAGAGAACAGATACTCAGGATATTGCCGTTACTATCCACATTGCTTCACATGATAACGTACAGCATTTTCCATATACTATAAAAACCTTGGTGCATCCTGGACCAAAGCGCCTTAAACCAACAGGAAAGATCCCAGAAAGTGGGTTTAGCCCAGGGGTGCTCCGATTAGGGTTTTTGGGGCCGGTCATAGAAATCAGAATCGGCCATTAACGATCCCTGGTGTCTGGGGGTTATTGGGATCTGCTATTTAAAGTGCTCTATTTATTGTGTAGTACAGCGGTACCTCGGCATACAAATTTAATCTGTTCTGGAGAATTTGTCTGGTAAACATATTTCCCCATTGGAAATAATGTACATGTAGATAATCTGTTCCAGCCCCCTAGAAAATATTTCTACTATTACTACTTTCCAACACTAAAATACATATTTATGTATTTAAAAACAATCATAAAATGTATAAAGTAAAATATGAAATAAACAGACATTAAACCTCACTTAACCTTAACTTATGATTCCTTTTTGCACCGGCTGCTTCAATAACTAAACTGAAAGTGGCTCTTTTCTTCTTGCTAACACGGTCCCAAGAATGTTCCCATGGTGTTATGTCTTCACTAAACCTTGTGCAAAATGCAAAAAATACATAAGCCCAGAAAAAAAAAAATCTGTAAACTTGCTTCGCTTGCTTTCTACTGACACAAACTAGTTTTGACCGGCTCACAGAAATACGCGCAACTTATCCGGCGTTCTGTTTGGCTCGGTTCGTTTGCATGCCGAGGAAAAATTTATTGCAAAATTTTAATTCTTAAGGCGAAAATTCATGAGGCAGGACGTTCGTATGCTGAGGTACCACTGTATTTTTTATATATTAACTATTTATAGCAGTAAAAAATATATATATATATTCTAAACAGCAGAGCACAAATATAATTAAGATCTAAAAAAGTGTCACTATAAAACTTATTTTATTTATTGGATGGCAACATATTCAATTCAAAACTTTATCCTGAAACTGCACATGTTGGTAGAATAACTCTTACTCTAGACAAAGGTACTACTCAACATAGGCTGCATTCCAAGCCTTGCATTTGCATCGTCGTTAAACCCAACTCTCGAGTCCTCTTTGAAAATCTCCTTTGTCGACGTTAATGATCTCTAACTGCGTTGTCCCTTCTTTATATTACTTCATTTATCTGTGCTCATTGAGGTTGTCAATGGTATTATAACTCCATAAACATTCTGTAATGAGAGTGGGACACCATCGACTGAGACAAAGGAGGCGTTCAAACAGGATTTGAGAGTTGGGTTCCAGTATGGCGAAAATACATCACTTGTGATGGAGACTATATTGTGCAGTACTTTAATATAGAAGAAGATAAATATCTGTATATAAATGACTGATGTCAGTTAATAAGAAAGGTATGCCCACTTTTGTATTACTTTTGGTACAGCTCTGGTGTTTAGCCAGCCTGCCTGTCTTTTAGCACTATTGCATCATAATAAGAGGAGAACATTTTAACTTACGTCAGTATAGCTAAACTGCTAGCTAACTCCTAGCTAAACCTCTTGACAGGTTTGTCAGTCATATTATAAATAAGTAGCGAGCGGTTGCTAGGCTAGTCACATCAGTCCACATTCAGGTTGAGTGCACAACTATGTTTTCATTTTTATGAAAATCTATTTCAATATTTTTGCAATGCCTGTAAGCTATAAAGTTTCAGACACAGCAGAAGGCACTTTGGCATCAGTTAAAAAACCCCAATGAAAAATTGATTTGCTACACTGAATTTAGTTTAATGCCCCATTTAAAGTTCTGAATAATTAACACACATCAGAGGAAATGAAACTTAACATATCAGTGTGTGTGTGTGTGTGTGTGCGCGCCTACACACAGAATCTCATAAACACTAACTGATGTATAATCATTAATGGATGGATATATGGGTTGTGAAGGGCTGTGAACTTGGTGATGCATCATGGGTCATGGATGCTCCAGAATTGCCACCTAACTACAGTCCCCATAATGCATTGCAGTTCTCCCAGCACATTGGGTTCAACTCACCTGATCACTGATCACACACATCTGGACACACAGTATTTAAGGACTCTCATTTGTCACACCAAAGTATCATCTTTGTGCTATTTATCGTCGGGTCTAAACCGGGCCTGATTTTATTCTGTGTTGATTCCCTGGTGTGATCCGATTCTGGTTTTCTGTTTCATTTCACTCTGATCCTGCCCTGGGTGACGTTGTTTGCTCATCACCTGACTCCTGGCAGCTCCTGGCATATTTGTTCTGTTTACCTTGATTAAAGTTTGTTTGACTTGCAATTTCTGGACAGCAGTAATTTGCAGGAATATTAAAATGGAAAGTAGCCAAAGTGGTTAAAAACAAAACACTTAACATCTGAGATCTGTGTTGTGAAAGCGTACGTAGAGTAATTTGGAAGCTAAGATGCACCTCATGGGAATATTTCTTAAAGAAAATAAAACTGAGACGTAACATTACAACACCTGGAGGTGCACGAGATACACAAAATTCTCTGATTGGCATTTTACACCCTTTCAGAAACTTAAGGGACCATGGATGTGGTCGGACGTTGTGGAAATGGATGTTAATGCTCATAATAAAGGTTCAAATTTCGTTGTTTTGTGTTTGAGTCATTCATTCAACACTATATCATCTCATATTTTATCAAAGTCATTGTAACTTAAAAAAAAAAAAAAAACTGTCCCAATGGTGAACGTTATCGCAACATTATTACAACTAAATTACAACACACCTGTGTTAAGATTGCGTCATTCTACACAAAAGGTGGAATTTGGGTCATAAAACTGTAAATGTATTTCTTCTTTCACATCTAGAACTTCTTTAATAGCAAAAACTTACTTTTAAACTTTATGAATCCACAAAAAATAGAGCTTAATGCATTTAAAAATATATATACATTTAATAACTGTTGTTACGTCTTTTCCTGGTAACATCAATTACAATAACAACAATGACAATTTAGAGATGAAATCATAACTATTTACAAAATGTAAAGACCACAATCTTCAATTTCGGTTTTTAATTACGTCAAAAAATCTAATAATTATTAGACGTAGTTAGTTTGTATGTCGAATTTTTAACAGTTATAATTATAAAAGAAGTAACACTAATGATGGATTTAAAAGCTTCGCATTAAAATTGCAAAATGAATGATGACTTTTCTAAACAACTGAAGAGAGACATCTGACATAGCTTTTGAATTTGTCCATTTGTCCAGTGCTCTTCATATAGTGACCTATGACACAGGAACAAGTTCTAATTGTCAAATGTATTTTAAAATAAAACTTTTTTTGTTGTGTAACAGTGACACGAATTACGTAGTTAGGGGTGACTTGTATTTATGTCGTATTATTAATTATGCTCAATTATTGTTTCATAATTCTAGTGTTTCACTGATGTTACTGTGAATCAGATTTATTTAATGAAGGGAAAAAAAAAACATCTTTGGATGAAACGTATATGGTCCAACTTATATGATCATAGTGACAAGATATTTCCTTGAACCTGGCCTTTTGAAAAAATTCTACAATAAATTTTGAATATAAAAGTAAAATAAATGTATTTGATGATTGAAAGTACACACCATATTTTCTGAGCATACTGTATAAACGTAATGTGTCTGTTATATTATATTAATTAAAACGGGGGGGTTCCTGCTGGGATAATTCCTGGCGTAGGATTGGGGTTGGGTTCATGTAAAATTTTGCCACTCAATATTAGTTTATTGTTAAAGAAAATTTAAATAGTCCTGCTTCAACAATAAATACTCACAGGCAAATATGTGAACTATAATAAAGCAGTAAGGCTCACTCACAGAGTTTTGAGATTGACAAGGCCATCAAAAGCATCTTTAGGGATGTCCGTCAAATCGTTTCCCGCTAGTCGTCTGTGAAAACAGTGAGAGCAAAATGAGCAATATGTTAAATCCTTGGAAAAATTGCATGCCAATTTAGGTTAGAGGTAATAGCTATTACAACTATAGCTTTTACACTACACTGTATGTTACTAGAACTACCATAAAAATGTAAAAAGAAAAAAAAAAGGAATTATTATTACTTGTGCATGGCTTATTTAGTAATCCGGATTAAAAATATATATGTATTTAGATTGTTTACATTTTTACCACAATGATGTTTGGTGTCAATTCCAATATGTTTTACATATAGAATGATTAAGCTGTAATAATCGTCTCCATCCATCCAAAATCCCAGCTTTATTCTCTTTTTTTGTACCATGTATGTTTATAAACGCCTAGGCTACAGATATTCAGTTTGGGTTTTTCACAAATCCACCCGTCATACTACCGTTTATCTCCGTTGATTATTGTATCTAAAGGAAATTTGAAAAGAATCAACTAGAGACAGGTAGCACAGTGGTGTAGTGGGTAATACTGTGGCCAGGTTCGAGTGATGGATTGACACGCTGTCCAGTGTGCCGAAAGTCTCCTGGGATAGGCTCCAGGACCCCCGCGACCTTGTACAGGATAAGCGGTACAGAAGATGCATGGTGCTCTAAACTACATATTGGCAGCACAGCGGAACAAAGTGTTTGCTGTTTGTTTACAATTATAACAAATCTTTTTCAAAAAGTATATTGAAACCGGATTTTTATCAAATCTGATAGAAATCAAATTGGCATCCAGTCATCATTATAATATTATATCGGAGATCCCTGGTGATTCCCACCTCTATTAGCAGGCCTTAGTATTGTTATGAACTAAGAGGAACATACAACTGTGACTGATCAAATATATATTAATTAGGAAGACGTGGTGCTATAGGATCCTGACTGTATTTTGAATAAGATTCATAATAACCGTGTGAAAAATATCGACCTAGAATCAGTCATTTGGCGCTAATCAGAGGCAGATACAGTATACACGCTAGTATCCTGTTTCACCTCTTCGAATCGACTCCGCTCTTGGCACTTTGCTCCGGTGTTAAATTCCGCAGCGTCTCAAGAAACACGACAAGAAAGAGGCCAAGGGTCTGCTCGTACCCTGAAAACCAAAGGGTCCGCATTCTAACGCGGCCGTGCCATTTGTTGCACAGAGATGTTGTATCTGGTCCGGGGCAGGGGCATCGGCAGGGGGGAAAACATGAAAACATGATAATGAATAAGGGCACGCATCCAGGCGCTACTAACAAACCGGAACACCGCTTCTCCGTATGTTTCAGGGTTTCTGAGAAATCGGTCAACTTGTACGCAGAGGCAGTGGGCAGTTTGCCCTGGACAAACACAAGAGCCGAGACATTACACCTGAGCAAACACTCATGGGAGAATTTGTGCTTAATAAATCACGGCTACCTGTTCATTCTTGCTGTCGGTTTAAGGGTCAGGCAGGAGAAATGAAAGGGGGTATGGTGAGGACAGACGAAGACGTATGATGGCTGCAGGGTGGGTCATTCAGTGAACCGGTCCAAAAACGTTTGTGCACTCTGACCTCGATTGCTGCAGTTCAGTGAACAGATTCGGTCACACTGATGTCCACCGTTACTTTAAATTAGACATTAGACAAGTGTTTATGCAGAAAAGGGTTTGTTTATAAAGACATAAACACTGTTAATACCTTTAACCTTTAAACATAAAATCTATTCTGATGATAGTTGTCTCTTTTAGGATGATGCTGACCTCTAAATAATGTCCATATGGCACAAGGGCTCACTGAATAGTCTCAACCTAAATAAAAACACCAAAGGCAGATTTTTGACTCCATCTACAGTATGAATGATTCACGAATTAACATAATATTGATATATAAGTTTATTACGGTTGAGAAAGGTTTGGGGAAAGAATATGACCAGAATACAACAAATCTTTCTGCTCCAGACAGCCTAAATATTTCTAAAACTAGTCACTAAATCCCTATTTATTCCCATGACCCTACAGCCACTTTCCTGTCCCTGCAGTGGTCCAAAAACCTACATACCCAGTTACACCCTTAAACAGGAAAATTTATTTTCAAACGCCGCTTTTTTTTTTTTTTTTTAAACACAAAATCCTATCATGTCTAACAACATCGAGGCCTTGGAAATTCTGTCATTTATATACTGAGCCATAATCATGAGCCATGATCCTTAATAAGGTCGAAGCATATAGAACTTCACATCTTTATACAGTGGGGACCAAAGATCTCAGACCAAATTTAAAACCTAGGATTTTTTATTAGTTTTTTTTATTGAAAATAAATGAAGGTTTTAGTATTTCTGAAATATCAATACCAGTATTTCAGATGTCAATATAATGTCAATGTTGACATTAAATACGGAACATATATTCAGTATTTAAGATTCAGCATTATTTCATGTTAACATTGAGATGTTCCTTATGTCTAATCCAATTGATCGAAGAGGGGCGTTCAAGTCAAACCGGGATCTGGGACGAAATTTCTGGGGAATGAAGGTGGAAAACCGATTGACATTTACAGAAGACGGTGATGAGACTCTTAGCCACAATGAAACATTAGAATGGTGCAAATGTTTTAAAAATAGGCAGTAATGCCGTGAATGACGATCCTGGGCCAAGGTAACTCATAGCTCGTAGCTCGCTGCAGTCATTCCCTTGAAATTCATTAAGTGGAACGTCTAACCCTTGAAAATCGACAGAAAACATTTTGCCAAATCACAGAAGAAGGAGTTATTGGCACATCCCCCGTACAGCCCTGACCTGACATTTCCACATGTTTGGGTCATTAAAGGAGTTCCTGGGAGGCCAGCGCTTCAGACTAGTTGAAACCCTGAGATAAGTGCATTAGTGTGGCAGGGGATTATATAGAGAAATAAAGTGAGTTTTTACTCTCATAACTGTGTTCTGTTATTCTGCTCAATAAAAGTCCCAGACTCATAAAATGGTCCATAAGGTTTTGTATAAACATTTGTGGAGTGCATGCAGGCTTCCGGCTACACTGTCATTAAAGTCAAAAGGGGATGAACCAAATACTCTGAAATTCAAGTAAGTAATTAAAAGGTTCTATTTCAATCAAGTTCTTGTCGAGAAAATAATTTTCAATGAAATGAATTGCATTAAATTAGAACAGAACGCACAATAACTGTTCACTGGTGCTTTCAGATTTTTGCACTCACTGTATAGTTGATATACTCCTTTTTTAACTATTTCTATCATAGTTGCATGCAAGAAACATTTATAACGGTAACTCTTTCATGACTGAAAAAAGTCAGACAGAAACTCTGAAGTCTCAACTTTTTTTTTTTAAGTTTGAAGACTTCCCTGTTAAAAAGCAATGCTTTTGTGTTCTTCCAACCACTTGAGTGTTAATGTCATTATCTTGTTAAAAGATAATGACAAAGCTCGACCATATAGCTAACACACACTTACTTATGAATTCACGGCTGTATTAACAGCTCATGGGCTTTTCCAGTGTGTTATGCAAACCCTCACCGATCCTTTTGTACTGTTTGAGTTCTAAGCCGTGCTATTTGGTATGGCCTTGATATGTATGACCTCTGTTCTGTTTCCAGGATTTGTCTCTTGGATTAACCTTTGGCCTTGATCGCTAGTGTTTTGAACCCTGCTTGATTTACCGATACTGATATTTGGATTGTGATCTTGATGTGTTCGTATCAAACCTTGTGCACAGGGATCCTTATTCTGCACATGCACTAAGTATCAGGACATATTTAGCCATAAAACGTTATTATGCCTGCAACAAGCAGATATTTATTTCCCAGTTAAATAGGATTATTCGTACAGGGTTATAAACCATTCCCTTCTATTGCACTAATTGTATATATCCAAAATTTTGAATGCAAAAAAATGAGTGTGTGGATTTTGGGAATCATACTCACAGCTCCTCCAGAAGGTGAAGAGCGGTGAAAGCGTTGCTGGGCAGCTGGCTGATGTTGTTCATGCTCAGATCACTACACAGAGAAAAAAATAATAATTCAGTTTGTATTCACTGAATATCTATTTATTGACAGGTGAAAGTGAATGAAGTATATATTCTAATCGAAGTATCGAAATCTCATAATAAGTATTCAAAATCCAACTTTTTTCGTACAAGAAGTAGTGCCATTAATGCCTGAATAAAATCTCAAGAATAAACACCTGCCTTTGTGGTCACAGGAATTGACCCGATAGCTTGAGAAAGAAAAAACACGTGGTCAGTATGGCTCTTCAGTTTTCCAGTGCAGATCCACACAAAGGTTGTGAAAAGGTACACACTAAAAGTTTTCCAAGGCCGGAGAACAATTTGGGTTATCAAAACGAGATAACTGGGAAAGAAGGGGCTTGCTCAGAGAGGCCACCAGGAACCGAATTGGCGGTATTGAAAGCTATTTCTTAGAAAGGACCTGGCAAAAGGAGTGCTGTATGAAATTTGCACAAAGACACATGAAGCAACCTCAAACAAAGTGGTAGAATGTTTCACGTCTAGCTCAGACTGCAATGGAACATGTTTTAATCAGCAGGAATTTTAACATGACCCATGACCAGAAACAACACTTTCCAGACTGTAAAGCATGGTGGTGGAAGCATAATGGTGTACAGATGTTTTTTTTATATGTAAAGACTGTAGAACTTGCCAAGATTAGGAGGAAGCAACGAACAAAGAGGTTCTGAAGAATAAGATAATAAAACAGATGATGATATTGTAACAAGAAATTGACCCCAAACACCAAAGCTACCATGTGGTGGCTTGCTAGGAACAAGTTAAATGTTTTAGAGTGGTCTAGTCAAATCCCTACATAAAAAGCTATTGAATTTAGATTGCGGCCCATTACTCACTCATCATCTGTACTGCTTTATCCTGCGCACAGGGTCACAGAGGGCCTAAGGATGGAAGAGATGCAATCTATCGCTCATTCACACACTACAGGCAATTTAGGATTGGCAATTAGCCTATCCTGCATGAATCTGGTGGGAGAAAACCCACCAAGCACGGGAAGAACATGCAAACTCCATGCACACAGACCCCGAGGCCAAATTCGAACTCGGACCCTGGAGGTGCAGGTCCATTAAGCCACCGTGCCTTGTCTCCAAACAAGAGTAATTCTGCTGTTAGGAGTGGGGAAGATCTGAAGATTCAGGTGAAACCTACCTGTGGATACTACTTGCTGAGGTTGCTGCCAAAGCTACCTCTACCAAGTACTGACTCTGATAAGTGTGTACATATGAAAAGAGGAAATTTTAGTTGTTAATTCTCTTAAATTCATTGCATTCATTTGACAAGTTGGTTTCATTTAAATCCATTAAGGTTACAGGACCTAATGCAATCTAATAAGATAAGATAAACCTTAAGATAAACCTTTATTAGTCCCACAAGTGGGAAATTTGTTAATGTTCGAAAAAGTGTGTGTACATTTTCTATCTATTGTATCTAATGAAGTTTACAAGCTCTAACATGTCTTTTCTGTTTGACAAGCAAAACTAGGTTCAAACTAAACGGTAATACGATTAAGTTGCTGTTTTAGGAAGAGGACCTCTTCAGAGCAGTGGACAAACAAACCCAAACTGTTGTGTGAAGAGATCTCCAGTGAAAGCAGCACACTGAGACATCTTCTAGGAAACTGGATTGCTTCTAATCAACAATGCAGCAGCTGCATAATTAGGTTTAATGCGTGGCAGAGGGAACTTAGACGAAGCAAAAAAGAGGCAATTTCATAGCTCCTCAATGTCTTTCCCAAGGGTCTAAAGTATCCAGGCAGCAGGGGGTAGAGAGGGTGAAATAAATTACAGGGCAGCTGACTCGCACAGGGCAGTGATACCTTTTCAAAGAAGCTGATGGTCGTTCTCTTCCCTTGTCTCTCTACCTCTTAGCTCTGCTGCGCAGGACTGTCTCGTCCCAAAACGCAGAGTACAAAAGGAGGCCTTTTTGCCAGGTGGCTCAGTGCGTCTAGGTTAAGTTGTAGGATACCTATCAATCTTATCAGATGGATAAAATTGTTCGGTACCATGCAGTCTCGTAATTCTATCAGCCTCATTCCTTTGGACCCATCATGAATAGCCTACTGGCTTGTGGAGTCGCAGTGTCTGCAAGGTACACAAAGCGGGAGAAGAACAGATAGCGTCTTTGTTTGTTTACCGTGGCTGCTCCAATTAAATGCACAGCCAAAGGAGCTCCTTGCCCTGGACGAGAAAAGAGGCCAGGTAGTTCGCCTTCCTTCGGGCTTCGCGATCATGCGAAACCATTCCCTGTTAAAACTGAAGTTCGTTCTACAAACAGCTTGTGTGCCGAGCACTGCGAAACAATTATGTTTGATTGATGGCAAAATAATCATACTGGTATTTAATTACGCAACTTGAAAATCAGCCTCGGTAAAGAATAATCAAATAAAAGAGACGAATCAGGTTTCTCTGAGCGTCTTAGAGCAGAACAGCCTCCACCTGCTGAGGCAATAAACATCTGGCACCATCCTTTAATGGGATCTCTGTTTCTCTGAAAAGGGGCAACGCTGGTCAAAAGTACTCACATTAGGAAAAAAGGTAGTAAATGTCCTCCAGATGTTAAACTTTAGATCTCTTACTGCTCATAAAATTACGCTACCAGTCAAAATTTTGGACACACCTTCTAATTCCATATACATGGTGTTTCCTGATTTTTATTTCTTTCTTCACTCTAAAATAATGCTGAAGGCGTCCAAAAAAAATACA
>JAOVVA010000016.1:1475397-1486047 GCA_028565275.1 Leiocassis micropogon
GAATTAAAAGCAGAACCTGGAAATATATATAAAAAAAAATTAAATGAAAATATAAATAAGACCATTTCAAAATATAAATTTACCATTATAAATTTCATGTCTGTAATGAAATGTCTGTAACTTCTCCGTTAACACACACAAGCAAGGCTTCCAAAAAACACATATATATTTTTCATTCGTCATTGACCTATACTGTGTTTTAAGGTTATTTGGTTGTCAATTTAAGCAGTTTTATGTAATTATTATACGGCGTTAGTTGTTATATTTAGGGCTTCTCTAAACTCTGGATCCATAGACATTTTTCCTTTTATAAAAATATATATTTCGCGTTTTATTTTAGACACGATGTCATCGAAGCGAAAAAAAAACTGAATACAACAAAATACTGAATACAACCAGACCTAACTCCACTGAATTTCATTTCCAAAGGCTGTTCTAAACTCAGAAGTCTACTGGAATAGTCCCAAAACTTTCTCCACCCTCAAGGAGGAAATCATCTTTGCATGGAGCAATATCACTTCTGATACATTAAGAAATATTAATCTTATCTCATTCTCTATAGCATTTATCCACATCAGAATCATGGGGGGCCTGGAGCCTATCCCAGTAGACCCGGGGCAATAGGCAGAGTACACCCTGGATGGAGTGCCAGTCCATCGTAGTGCACACAAGCACTCACACACACAGACACACAGACACACACACACACACTACAGGCAATTTGTAAACACCAATTAGCCTACCCTGCATGCCTTTGGTCTTTGGAAGGAAATCCAGAGGGAATCCACCAAACATGGGGAGAACATGCTGACTCCACACACACATGCTAAGTCCAGGGCACGAATCAAACCATGGACTCTGGAACTTGAACAAGGCCACAGTTCCACAAAGAAATATTTAAAGTTTGACACCGCGATGACATCAAAATTGAATTTGTAAAAATGTATTTTTATTAAAGGATGTTTGCATTTGAGGGAGCAATTTTTTGCAGTTCCTCTATAATCCTGCGGGGGTACACTCTAAACTATTCTCACCATGGCAGGCAGCAAAATATCCTATGTGGTAGTAATACAAATCGCATCAGCTCCGGAGTATCGTGATAATATTGCATCAGGTGATCCCTGGTGATTCCCATTCCTAATATCCACATCCATATGCAATGTATTTTTAAACCTTTTTTTATGGTGGATAATTTTAATCATATTCAGGATGATAATATTTCTACTATATGATTTCTTCAGTTGACAGTTTGCATCTTTTAGAGGAGGGCACTTATACATACACTACCAGTCATAGTAGATATATATGCACCACTTAAGTGAAGAATCTGCTTATTAAAAATGAAAATGGAGATCCAGTGCATTTCACAGATAAAGCTAATGTATACTTAAATTACCATACAGAACAGCTGATAATGGTGTAATAACCACTAAACTAATGTCTCCTTCACTTTACATTGCACTTCATTTATCCATTATGCATCTTTGCACCATTCATAATTTATGATGCTGTAATTGCACTTCTGTATAATCCACCCAAGTTTATTCTGTATATACTGTACGATATACTATACACTGTACTGACATCCAAACAAGGGCATATGTATATTCTGTTTTGCATGTTTAACATCATCTTGACACGTCTTCACCAATGGACAATCGTTATATGCACAGATATTCACACCCATGTACATCCATAACTTTATTTTTCTATATTTGTTACTTGATGTAAATAGTCTATTTTAGATGCTAAGAGCATTTCATTGGCTTTGTACATGTACTTTTGCACAATGAGAAAATATTTAGTCTATTCTAAAAATGACACATACATAATTTCCCTATACGTTATGCTAATTCCAGTAAATCAATAACAATTCAATTGTTTTAATAAACAAATGAACTTCACATAAAATGTATGGTAAAAGTAAACAAGGTTTATTCCATCATCACTGTCTTGAAATATTTGACTCTTAAACACATGAATAGTAAAAAAAAAAAAAAAGTGCCAAAACAAGTATTTACATCAGGACGTGGCACATTTCTGTACAAAGAACGTTTTTAGTCACCCAAAATACAAGCGGAATTAAAATAATGACCAGTGTCCATGAACGTCTCTGTGTCAGAGTCGGTGTCGGTTCATTCTTGGCTGAGGATTTCCGACAGCTGCTTTATGTACTCGATGGTGTACTTGAGAGTCTGGATCTTGGTCAGTGGTTGTCCTCTGCGGCTGTAGACAGGAGGCAGGTAATCCCGGAGCTGATGCAGAGCTTCAGCTAAACTCCTCATGCGCATCTTCTCTCTCTCGCTCGCCTTCATGCGCCTCTTCGTCGACATCTTGGGTCTAGAAGGTTTCGTCGTCTGCGCAGCCTTTCTGGCATGGTATGAATAATCCGAGAAAATTTCCCCCGGAGCCTCTGGCGAAGATGAGGAGGAGGGTGATGATGAGGAAGAACACGGAGAGCAAGGAGAGCCAGACGATTCAGGTAAGGAATATCCACGTCTCATGGTGTCGCTTTGCTCCCCGAAATGTTGGGTGTCTGTCCTCCAGTCCCACTGCACCAGAAGTTTAGCGGTCAACTGATCAACCTCTGCACCGTCCATCTGTGTGAGTGTGTGTGTTGGGTCCACTCAGGTGAGGTGAGGGTGTGTTTTATATCAGCACAGGCTCACGGCTGGTTTACGAGCTCACAGCTTTTGGTGAAGTTCAAAGAAAGCTCAAGTGTCAACAAGTGCGACTTCTTCTTCTTCTTTTTTTTTCTCTCTCGCCAGGAGAAGCAGGTTCGTTGTCGACCAGGTGTGAATGAGCGGCTAATGCGGCTGAGAAAAGAAAATAATTAGATTTCCCTTTTGTGAGAAGTGACTTTAAACCTCATCATCATGCGTCTCGGGGAAATGCGATAGACAAACCAGACACGGGTTTACATGAGGGGGTGGGAGCAGCGTTCAACACGGATTCCCCTAAGGAAGGATTTTCATTGAAATTCATATTAAAAGTGAAACTCATTGTGTGGATTTTGTTTAAATGTAGGCTGATGGATAAATGTGGGTCTTAAATCAGATTAAGTTAAGGACAGTAAGAACATCAAAATATAACTCTCATAAAATTTTTTTTTTAAAACATAGTTTATTCTTTCAGATGGTTTATTTATGATGATTCATGATCTAAAAGTGCTGGCATGGCTTCATCCCAAAATACCAAGATATCCGTTATTTAAACATAAAAACATGAACTACACTATTACTGCTACTACTATTCCGACTACTTCTACTACTACTACTACTACTATAATAATAATAATAATAATAATAATAATAATAATAATATTATTATTATTATTATTATTAATAATAATAATGAAGCTGTAGGAGGTAAGCTATTTTTATTTTTTTGGTTTACATAACTCATATCAAATTTATCAAATGTACTACAATAATTAATTATAAAATACTTATATACTATTAACAACAACAACAATAATAATAAAGCAGTAGGAGGTAAGCTATTTTAATTTCACTGGTTTACATAACTAATTTATTAATAAAAATTTACTACAATTATTTACTATAAAATAATTCTATGCTATTAATAACAAGAAGACAAATTACCACCACAACAACAACAATAATAATAATAATAATAATAATAATAATAATAATTATTATTATTATTATAAAGCAGTAGGAGGTAAGCTATTATACTTTCACTGGTTTACATAACTATGATTTATGAATAAAAAATTTACTACCATTATTTATTATAAAATACTTATATACTATTAACAATAACAAAAACAACAATATTCTATAATAATAATAATAATAATAAAGGAATAAGAGTTAAGTTTTTTTATTACATTGCTTTAAATAACTACTGTGTATTTAAAGCATACTAATTACTACTAATATAATAATAATAATAATAATAATAATTTAAATTTTAAATATATTAAGATACTGATGTATTAATCCACTACTGTTACTAACAACATCAATAATAATAATAATAAAATAATAATAATAATAATAATAATAAACGTATACCCATTTCAGTTTAATTGGTTAAAAAAAAAAGCACAATTCAATTACAAAAAACTAAACTAACTAGTACTTTTACTATTAATAATCTTTGCTACACTTTAAAAAAAATAATAATAATAAGCTTCCGCTCCCTAATTCAGTGTCGCAAAAATCTTCATACATAGGGCAAATTAACCCTTTTTTCCACAAAATGTCTTTTAATTTTTTCATTAGTTAAAATTATATATATTTTCCATATAGCCTTTAAGACGTTGCCTTTTAAAACACAATTAAAATACTTTGTCAAATTGTGCAGCCTATCTATCTATCTATCTATCTACCTATCTATCTAAGACTACTACTAATAATAATTATGATATTATGGGTAACTATAGACTACTTTGGAGTCTGCAGCAAAAAAAATAGATAGAGAGAAAAAAAACCCATTAAATTAAAATGAGAAAAAATATATAAATCTGACCACCCAACAGCTAGTGTGATTACTGCAGCTGTCCACACGCTCTTCCCGAACAGACCTCTTAAAGCTTTCATGTCTGAAAAGGTGTGCAACATGTCACTACATGGGCTAAGGTAAACCAACACTGAGTGCGTAATAAAAGTGCGGCAAGTTTAAGAGATCTGGGTGAGGAAAAGGAAGCGACACATTTAAGCTTTCTTTTTTCTAACATCCTTATTAGTACCCGGCTGTTACTTCATGTCACAAAACCGACACGTGGCCTGCTTCAAATCTAACAGGCGAGGACCTGTAGCTTGTCTTATGATCGCTTTAATGAGTGTGTATTGGCTTCATTAGCAGACAGACATAGAGATGTGGAAATGTTTAACATGCATTTAATAGACAAACCTGACTTGCAACATAAGCTTTATTAAAAACGCACATTTTTGGTACAAACATGCAGTTGCAATCAATTACTATTAAAAACAGTCACATGGTTTATTAGCGATGACCAAAGACATTAGTTTTATTTGTTCAATTTAAGTTTCAGCCTCTCGGCTAGTGGCAAAGGACTAGAAATCGAAGCATCTGAATCATCATCATCATCATCACTTTTTGTCTGTGTGACAGACTTTGTTCTTGTGAAGTCAGAGTTGTGTAGTTGTTTTGTAGGAGTTGTCGAGTCTGACTCTACAGAATCTGGAAACTGATTAGATCTGGACTGTTTAAGAAGTTGTTGTGCTAAGACAGTTTTTTGTACAGTCTGTGATTTAGGCTTGACAATGGCTTTGAGTTTGCTTTGCTGTTTGGTTAGAAGCTGATTCTCCACATCGCTGTCGTCACTGGAGGGACCTTGTCCTTTACAAACACTTTTCTTACACACACTCTCTTTCTTTGTCTGCTCACGATCGCCGGACGTTCTGTTCAAGTGTTTCAGTTTCACAAACTTGTACTTGGGTGGCCCCGAGGCCGGGATCGCATGTTTGGACTGCTGTGGTTTTTTAAATGTTTTTTCCTTCAGCACTGCTTTCGGATAATGTGAGTGAGGCGGTACTTTAGGATTCTCAGAAAATGGCTTGTGACCTGAACCTGACGTGTATTTCAGTTCAGATCCAACACTCTGATGTTTGGAGTCCTTCTCTTCACTAGAACCGGAACACTTCCTCAAATGGAGTCTTTCCATCAGCGAACATCCGTCATCCCGTCGAGCCTCTACTTCCACACAATCTTCTGACGGAGCTTCTGCAGACGAGCCACAGCTTTCCGTTCTGCTTCCTTTGTCCGATTTGCCCGCTGGTTGATGATCAGCTTTACTGTGCCGAGACTGAGGAGACGGGGCGGCATTAAAGGACAAAGCATCCCAGTCTATGTTGCTCAACTGGAGCTCTGCAATCGCTCCGGATACTGAAAGGGAACTCTGGGCCTCAGATAATGTTCCCATGTGACAGGGTGACGCTAGAGCCTCTGGTAGACAGGAACTGGAAACAGACGGGATTTCATGACAGCTAGTAGTGAGGTTTGATGCAGCTGGTAGTGTAGGAGTAGAACAGCTGTCAGCATCAGACTCTCCATCAGTTATCGTCTGTAAGCCTTCCCCTGAGGATACGAGAGGGTCGAGAGGTGAAGAACCTTTGAGTGACATCTGAGCAAAAAGATCGGACACTCCGTCAGAGGAAACGACTGGCTTCTCTTTCGCCACCTTGGGTTTCTTTTCTGTGGTAGAAGACAAACAAAGATAAGAGCCTTTAAATTTTTTTTTTTTTTTAAATATTACATATTTAAAACACACTTAAATAACTTAATAACGTGGAATAAATTACAATATTTCCTCAAATTAACTCACAGACCACCAACCGAGACAACAGTAAATTTCGGCACCTTACCTGCAAGCCAAAATACATTAAAAACTTTAGTAATTGTATTTAAAGTGCTTTCTTGTAAACTTCACACCAGCCTTGGCTTATAACAGAATCCAGTTGTGGCAAAAAGCAAGTCTCCATGAATACAATCTTTTGTGAGGTTTTCTGCTTAAAATGCAGAATTTCTGCCACTTGGATGAAAAACTAAATAGTTTAAATAATTAATTTGAATAAATAATTAAAATCATTTAAATGAACCAGGACAGAGTTCTCGAAGGTAGATCTGAGGACCGACCTAGGGTACATGTAGAATAAACAGGTTCATGAGGCGTTCAAGTCAAACCGGGACTTTTGATTGTGCAGAATAACAGAACACTGATATGAGAGTAATGTATAACCCACTGAGTCATGCTGCCCACTGCACCACGGACACGTTACAGGAACTCAGCCGGGAGCTTTTGCTACATCCTCTGTACAGTCCTGAACTCGATCCAAGGCTTTTCTACATTTTTGGGCCATTTCTAAATACTAGTGAAATGCTGAGTGAGTGCATATTAGTGTAGGCGGGTGTTTTATATAAAGAAATATATATTAATCTCATAAGTGTGTTCTGTTAGTCTGAACAAGTAAAAGTCCCGCTTTGACCCGAGCGCCCTCGTACGATCCACAACTGTCATGCATGTTATAATTATTATTGAGTTGTTTAGAATAACATAAAGCTCAGGAATAAAAGCTATATTACACCATGAAACAGTCATTAGAAGGTCCATGAAACATTAAAATAAGGATTGGGTGGGTTGATTTTTGATAAATAAATAAATAAATAAAAATGTTAAAAAATGAGCATGTTTGGACAAGAGGAATAGTTGGTTCCATGTTAAATATGCATGACAGAGGCCTTTTTTTTAAATCACCGACCACTTCTGTATGAGAAACTGCAACTATTTCACACAGGCTTTGTGGCATGCCACGCCCACTTTTTATTTATTTTAATAACTTTTCAATGATTCCAATAATCTTTCTATTAGGATAAAATCTGTGTGTAATAAAAAACAAAAATCTTTGATCTGAAATATAATCCGTAATGATTTCAGTGGTAATGGTAAATAATAAATAAACAAATAAAAACCTTTAGAGTGGTGCCCGAGAGAGAGAGAGCGAGAGAGAGAGAAGGTAGAAGAAGGTTAAATGGACAGGGACTCCTGTGCAACACCTCGTGTTAATCAAAGCGCTCGAGTGCAGAACGACTGCTGGGATCTGGCTGTGGACGTGTGAGGGGTTAGCGAGCCAAACACCGGCGGGTGTCACAATCACAGCTCCGGCCTTTGATCTCCGGCACTTCACAGAGGGAAAAGCACATTTACTTAACCACCCAAGAAATTCTCAGGGTCACTGCTTACTAGCGACACAGCAGCTTCACTGCTTCACTAACAGCTCACTGATGAATTAACTAGTTTAAAGTATCGGCAAAGGAGATAAACGATTTCATACAATTCTTTAATGCTTTAGTACATACAGTTCTCTTCAAAACTATAAAAAAAAAAAAAAAGAGATGATTTTCCACTTATGCAACAGTAGAAAGTATTTATCTGTTTAATGTTTATTAGAACAGCCCTGAGGATTATTATGCAAATATGGATCCAAGAGCCAAGACCCTTTTTCGAGGAGCGTTCAAGTCAAACCGGGACTTTAAATGTCCATAATAACAGAAGACAGTTATGAATGTAAATACCCCTTTACTGTATATTTCTCTACATAATCCCCTGCTACACTAATGCACTTATCCCAGTGTTTCACTAGTGCTGCCTGGATACCATCAAAGTAGAAAGTTTTCTCAGTCTTGAGATGAATTTGAACTCTACTGAACACCTGGGGTGTTTAAGAAGCATGTCTGTATATACAAAAAAATACGAAGTAAACAATCTTCAAATGCTTTGCAAGTAAATCTGACTTGATTAGACATTATAGAAAGACCCTAAGTGCTGTTATTCTCACCATTGTTTACAAAACTGTAGAGGTGCCAATACTTTTTTCTTTTTTTTTTATACACCTTAACATGTAAAAACGGGATTATTTCGAGTTCAAACATACTGGGATATAATTGAATCACTTTCATGAAAAGTACCAATAATTTTGGCACCCACCCACAATGTACACATCCCATAATAATGCATTAACAAACCCCAAATTGAGAACGTGTGTGTGCTGGAGTGGAGACTCTGATCTGCTGACTGTGTGAAAGTACGACAAACAGGGACATACTCTTTAATTTGTTGTCCTTGGCCTCTGTTGTTTCCTTGTGGAAGAGCTGGACAATGTCTGGGAAAGCCACAGTGAACAGGTTTTCCTCCTCCACTGTCCTGACTACATCCTCCTCAGGGGATTCTTCAGGAAATATGTAATGATCTGCGAGACAAATAAGGAGAAAAGATAAACAAACTAAACAGCTATTTTTTTATATTTAAAAAAAAAAATCCCTGACACTCAGCTACACAGTGATGATGAACTTTTGTTAAATGCATGCGATAATCACTTAGGTGATATTAAGACGATTAGATCATCTGTATTGTGATTCTGCTCTCCTTCAGTTTAGGATCTTTTTTTAAAGGATGGTGTGTGCAGGACACGAGGAGCAGAGCTTCACAGTTTCCACAGGAAGTGACTTTAGCACTTAGTCAGGACGCTACATTTGTTCCATCACCTGCGACTCACAAATCACACCGGCAATCTCCTTCACGTCTGCTTTCACAACAAGACACTAACAAGAGCAGCAGTGACGCATGTCACACGTCCAGAGCTACAGACTCACAGCTCTGGCTGAAAATAAATATTTTTAAATCTGCAAAGCTGGCTGAGGGCTGACGTCCTGGATGCTAACTATAATCCACTTTTTTTTTAAAGAACAGGATTTGACCATAAATGCTTTGGGGTTTATGATTTGGAAGATCTCACCTGGTTTACTCCATATGATTTCAAAGCAGGAGATACTGTTCCTTATCCGCCGCTTGTGTATCCTGTATTAACAAATTCAATCCAAATGACTGATTAGGTTTCCATTAATATAACTGGGCGACATGTTTTTGGTGAAAATTTCATTGTAATTACACAATTTTCAAATTTGCAAAGTGGAGAAAAACTTTGTCACCTTTAAGAAAGTGTGAGATCATCATGAATATCTCCAAACCATGATCTGTATAGTTGTTGTCATATGTTTATCCATCTTATGTGCATTCACATACTACGGCGCAATTTGGGAACGCCAATTAACCTAATCTGCATGTCTTTGGACTATGGGAGGAAACTAGAGTACCTGGAGGAAACCCACCAAGCACGGGGAGAACATGCAAACTTCATGCACACAGAGACCCTGAGATGGGAATCGAACCCAGACCCTGGATGTGGAAGCTGACAGTGCTAACCACTAAGCCACTGTGTCACCCCCTTTGAAACTAAATTAACTGATGAGTGTTAGAACAGCCATATTGAACTGGTTTCTTTCCAAAAAAGAATTTCACTGGAAGTTCAAAAGTTCATATGTCAGAGGTTGGACATTCTAAATTACAAGCTTTAACTTCTCTGTACCAGGAATTTAGCTTGACGACTGTAAAATCTATGAATACTTATTAAACATTTTTTTACAGCATTTGGGGCTTTTGGGGGACTTCACATGCTCAAAAAATCATGAAAATTGGCAGACAGGTCGGAATCTGCCTGAGCGGCTGGGGATCTCACACAGGGTTTTGCTCCAAAGCTCATACACGCTTACACGTAGGCACCCGAAACCTGGTACACATTTAGAGCTCATTGAGCTGAACAACTTTTACATTGCATGTCAGGGGCTCAACTCAACAGGAAGTCAGTTAGTTTGGATCATTTGCAAAACGCATCTAACGGAATTTTTTATTCTCTTCCTAAAAAAATGTATATGATCACCGGGCCTATGTGATGGAACCAGGTCATTAAACCTTAAACTTGTGCCGAAAAGTGGTTAATCACTTTGTGCGACATCATGTTGAGTGACATCGCGTTCAGTGACGTTGCTTTTAGTGACATCAATGTGTGATGTTTTTTTTCCCCCAGCATCCAGAACATTTTTAAGGACTTGACATAAATTTCCCGCTATTCTAAATTTATGTTGCAATGGGATTGGTATGTCGCCTTTAAATGCCTGCGTCCAGGTCCCGCTTGGGCCCGCTCATCGATGCTCGCAACTATATTTAAGATTTGTTAGCCTCTGAGTCCGGGGAGCGCTGGTTCGAACCCCGGGTGATGCTGTTTTCCTCTCACAGCCGGAGGCATAGAGAGAGCTGATTGGCCG
>JAOVVA010000016.1:1496486-1506523 GCA_028565275.1 Leiocassis micropogon
TTACATTCAGTCATTGGCATTTAGTATGTGTTTCAAGTGAAAATGCTACAAAAACAAAACCTATGACTTGCATGATTTAAAAAAAAAAAAAAAAAAAAAAAAAGGTTTAAAATTTGGTTTTAAAACCATTAAAATCCCCAGGACCTTCTATTTAAAGAGAAGCACCACATCAAACTCATTTAAATCTCACACATACGCAGACAGACAGACAGACAGACCAACCGACGGACGGACAAACAGACGGACAGAAGCCAGTTAGTCTTGCTGCGCTGGCTGTGCTTTCTGAGTGTCTCTGAGGCAGGTGTGGTGCAGAGGGTTTAGCTTGGTCAGCAGGCCGGTGTGGGAGTACAGACCTGCCGTATTGATGGAGCAGGAGGCTGACCCCGCCCCCAAAGAGGAAGAGGAAGGAGAGGAGGAAGAGGAAGAAGAGGAGGATGAAGGGGAGAGCGGGGGACGAGCTGGGATGGCTTGGCTGTTGCTGGGACAGTGGAGCGAGAGGCGGTGACCGAGGTGGTGCGGGCGTCTCTTCTCCTGAGCTTTCGACTCTACAGTGGACAGACATACAAGACGTTCTTTGGTGACACGCGCTAACATTCAGAATTGACGCTGGTGTATAAACCCATGTGGAATGCACAACAAGAGGTGCATCCTTGGATTGGGATAGTCTGCTACAAATCCAGACACATTGTTGTCATGTTTCTAAACCTGGGCCTGGACGTACCACCACCAGCACTGTGTATCCTTTAGCACGGTTACTCCTCTAATCCACCCAGGTCGACTTACTACTAATTATCTTGCGTGGTTGTGCAACTTCTAGACCAGAACTGAAAAAAGGTGTAATGTTGCAAGGGTTAACATGGATTTTTATCTGAACAAAAATATTTATAAAGATAACATTTATAGTGCTGAACTTTCCACCAGGTGTAATGTGCAAAACTACCTGTTTTTAAGGTACTGAGGTTTGGATTAAACCCAGTCAAACAAGGTAATGGGGTGATGGGGGAAGGGCATTAGGGGCAGTGCTTTGACATACGTATCTTGAGATCAGATACAAGCTAGAACTCTCTCACCTCTGACCGGCCCCAGGGCTTTATGGGCTTTGTGTGAACTGGGGTTGCTGCCAGAGTTGCTCCAGCCAAATGTAAAGCTAGGGGAGCTCTTCAGCTGTGGAGGCGTTTGCTTGTTCCCGGAGACGCCGCCGCCATTCCGTGTGCTGTGGCTGCGACTCCGGCTTAGAGAATTCTCTGAAACGGAGCTGCTCAGGCCTCTGCCGCATGCATATTTCATATTTCAGGAAAAAAATTAAATAATAACAATTGGCTGTTTTAACAAAGGGGTATAAAACATACAGCATATACAAGAAAAAAATGTTTTGATTGATTATAAAATAGGTGTAAAAAACATGCAGCAAATGTAGCTTATCTAACTCTAAAATCTACGAGGATATAATGCATAATTCGTTTTTTTATATCACGCTTACGTGCATTTCGGAGGGCTGGGAGCCTTGTTTACGTTCTTGCGGCCGTTGGAGCCCAAGCCCTTGCTGTTGCGCACGTGTTTGAGCAGCGACGCTCGTAAATTCACCAGGCTGCTGTGCTCGGACAGGACGAGCCGCGGCCACGGGTTACATTCAGCCATGTCCAGCGCTGCTATAGCGACTGCACGGCCGACCTGAAGAACACACGAGGGGATGAACATCTCAGGAACATGGCTTCAGGGTGAGACATAGGATAAGACACGGAGATGAATACAAATGGTCGTTTTACCTGTTCGTATACCTCGGGTGTGTATTTGGGAGGGAAGGCAGGCGGGGGAGGAGGAGTGGCTCGGCCGTTGTCATGGCAGGCGGGAGGAATGGTGTTGACCGAGCGGCCTGTGTTATAGTTGCACTCCAGCGTGTAACTGCGCGGAGAACAGAGCAGATCCCTCAGGAATGATATACTGAGCTTTTGGGTTGGGGTTAAATCTCAGAGTAACAACAGACAGAAATGCCAGACTGCAAATAACTAATGTCTAAATGAATGGTTTAATGAGCAGTGAAGGCCCTTGAAGATTGATTTTTCCTTTAACTGTGTCTTACCTGTGAACTAATCCAATGGCTTTGTGTATGGCCACTCTGCCGCTGCCCTCTTTAGACTGACCGTCACGCTTGTCCCGGGCGTACATGTTCTTCTCGGAGAAATTACAGCCAAGGAAGTCGAAATGAGCGCAGTTCAGCGAGATCAGCTTCGGATACATCAGGTTCTCCACCTACAAGGAGAAAATGAACAGTTCTCATTTCGAATCAGGATTTGATTCAGTGATTCTCCTACTTAAACATATCTTTACACTTACTTGCTGATTCTCATCAGATAAGTTGTTCCCATACATGAAGCATCCTCTTTTTGAGGCGTGGCCGTGCAGGTCAATGTAGTAGGCCACTCCGCTTTCCTGGGGCGGGATGTGCTCTGTCGGGGCAAGATTAGAGACGCACGAGTCACTCCGGCTCGGCAACGAATCGTTCTCGTCGCCTAGCCCGAGCTTGCTCTTCGCTCTGCCTTTGCTCTCCCAGCTCTCCTCCGTCTGCATGGGAATCTGTGAGAGGTCGAAGGTCGGGCCCTCCAGTCGCTCCACCTCGTTGCGGCAGTTGAGGTAGTGTTCGAGTTCGAGGGGCGAGGTCAGGGTGTTGGATTGGTTGGAGAGTTTGAGAGCAGAGGGGGAGCTGGGTTTAAGGCGGTTGTGTCGGTGATGGTACAGGAGGAGGGATTTGGCTCCGTAGATGGAGGGGTGCAGCTCAGCGCTCGGGTTCATGTACTGTCGGTTAAGATTCACACCGCGCGAGTCCGTCCTTAAAAACCAAACAGCGTTGTGTTACTATATACATTTCAAATTAAGGTCAAGGTTGAAGTAAATCATATAGGGAAAAAAGAAAAAGATTTAGTGCTTAGGAAATGGATATGGTTGCAATTAGGTCTGAAATTAAAGTGAAATGCCTGTTGCATAGTTGCTTTATATATTTATTTAGTTGCATTTATTTACATTTACATTTCAGCATTTGGCAGACGCCCTTTCTCAGAGCCCTTTACATTTTTATCTCACTATCCATTTGAGCAGTTGAGGGCTAAGGGCCTTGCTCAAAGGCCCAACAGGGGCAACTTGGTGGTGGGGTTTGAACCTGGGACCTTCCGGACTGTAGTCCAATGCCTTAACCACTGAGCTACCCTGAGTAATTTATTCATTACACTCATGATTAAAACGTTGGCGATAACAATCATTAAAAATCGTTTCTGGTTCTCTTCGTGACTGACCTATAGTGACCTCTGACCACCCCATCGGGATTGAGCATGGGGATGAGCTTAAAGACAAACATCTGGCACAGCATCTGCGCCCGCGGATCCTCCTGATTCAGAATGAAGTTCAGGAAGCCGTTGAACACGAAGCTGGACGGTGTCTCACCGGGATGCACCCTGCTGCTGATGAAGAACACCTATACGCAGGAATACAGACACGGAACATCAACGACAGGTAGAGAATACAACACAGGTTATGGAATATAGTCAAACAGCGGGATTAATACCCGTTTGCCAGCAAAGCGGTGTGGTCGTGGCGTGCTGTGGTCAGGAAAGAGTTTCTCCAGTCTGGGTTCTCTTTCCTCTAGCATGCCGTGGCAGGAGGTCACAGTCAGCAGGTCTACTCGGTGTCCGTCCAGAGAGTAACACAGCAACTCACGGTGATAATACAGACCGTCTGTCGGACTAAAAAAAAATCGTGCTGCTATCAGTAAATTACTGCTAAAAAAAAAAAACGAATTCAATCAAGAAAAAAAAAAAAGAAGAAAAAAAAAAAAGGGATGGGATGTGAGCACTGCCAATTGTTTTGTGCTTGCCAAGATTTTAAATCTGAGACCAGGACATATGAGATTAATTACCTTGTTTTAAAACTTACTTACTAGCCCATTATCTTAGTTTTAGCCTGAACAAGCTTATTTTAAGATTTCTTGCCAAGTAACATTTTTTTGCCGCATGGACAGAATTTCACTAGGGTTCAATAAAATTTCTTGATTCTTGGCAAGCACATAAAAAAAAAATTTCCAAGACTTTAAACCTTGGCAAGCACAGAACAGTTTGTATTGAGATGTGTGTGTGTGTACCTGCATGGCCCCAATGTGTGAGAGTGGCTGAGAAGTCTCTGGTCTAGCTGCAGAAGCATATCCTGACACTCGGTGTACGAGAACGGGTAGCAGAAAGAGAAGTACGTGATGACTCCTCTCCCTTCCAGGACACGGTGCACAAAGGACAACGTGAACTGATTCTCTGACATCTAGAGGACGAAAAACATATAAATTTTAATGAGCGTGCAATGAGGGGAATTTTATTTAACAAAGTTGAATGCGTCACAAGAAATGATCTACAGCACTTTGGGAGACAGGAAGTGTCTGGTTGGAGCTACTATGTTAGGGCGAAAGATACTCCAATAAAAATCCCAAGACACAGTTATCACAAAATGTTTGGCTAAACATGTGCACTTGATTGTCATTAGCAGCGTAATTAAAATATGCAAGAATGCAGCTCATGCACACCAATCACGACGGCTACCTCGAATGTCGGTCGGTCTCGGACTCTCTCCCAGCGCATTTTCACTGGAAACGTGCGCACAAACGGAGCCATGCCTTGAGAGTACAGCTTGCTCTGCTTGTTCATGTTCATCACGTTAATCTTCAGCAGTTTACCAGGCAACACGCCACGCACGCTGAAGTAGAACCATGACCTGCACTCAGACAAAGACACAAAACACGGCACTTTAGAAGGAAAAAAAAAAAAAGTTGTTTAGATTCTGATTTTTTTTTTTTGTTATATGTAAGTGCTAGAATAAAATACATTTGATATTGCCTTTAGGAGAAAGTTGTACTGAATAAATATGTTAATTCCTCCTTAAACTATTTTTAATCTAACTGCTTCATTCAGAATGATCACTTCCTAACTGCCTTAGGGATAGCGTATCCTGTATTTTTTTAGTTTATTTATTTCATTATTACATTTTTATTAGTTTTAGTTTATTTGGATGCATTTGTTAATATCATACTATTTATATTATATACTATGCATATTATACTGTACACCATACATCCAAAAATAAGTACACTCCTGACCATCATACCCAAAATCATCTCTTCCCCTTATCCCCTTCTAGAGTCCCCCTTCTTCTTATTCCCCCACTAAAGTCTATTCTTCTTGGCAAAACAAGTGTAATGCTGCAGTGTACAAATATATTTTCATAAAACTGAGCTATGGCGTGATGGTCAGGTCGGATGACAGTGGAGCTCTTAGAGGGTGGTGTGATCAGCTGATCGCATCATCCTCACTGAGCTCTCTGACCTGCACTTTATCTACAGCAAGCGGTGCTGGACCAAGGCCAGGGAGATAGAGAAGGACCTCAGCCACCCGAACATTGGACTGTTCTCTCTGCTGCGGTCAGGAGAGCACTTCCGCTCCCCGACGGCCAACGCAGAGAGACTGAGAAGGAGCTTCTTCCTGCAGGCTATCTGGGCTCTGAATACAGACCACACCCCGCAGCTTCTTTCTGCAGGCCATTCGGGGCCTCAACCAAAACACCACAAAAGACTAAACTGATCAGATTAGCTTTTTTCACATAATAAAAACACACAATTGCAAGAGACCCTACATTCCTGCATCACACAAGAATCATGATGTAGCACATTTCTTGCATGATAAAGACTAACTTGCAATTTAGGCCATGGACTTGGAATTACACAGCTGCCGATACACATTACATATCATTTCATAGTCCCTGTTTCAAATAATACTCACTCTACATTTTTATATTTCTATACGTTTATACTGCATACACAGTTTAACTTTCATTTTGTAAACTCTGTACCTATGTAATTTAAGTTTCTGTTTTATCTTAATTTACAGCTTAATTTTTAATTCTATATACCTAGGTAACCTGTTAAATTTTCATTTGTACTGTAATTTTTCTATTAAAACAGTCACATTAGCATTTCACTACATATCATGCAGTTTATAGTTGTTTATGAGAGAAATAATATTTTAATTTCAATATTAGGTGTCCACATACTTTTAGCCACATAGTGTAGGTCAAGATTATAACAACTCCAGGTGCCTTATTTATGTAACCTACTACTCGAAATTTATATTAACCAGGGGAACACCGTTCATACCGATTCCCGTTCTCAAACTCGGTCTCTGCGCAGTCAGGTTTAGTCCAGACGTTGAACTCGTGCTCGACGTGCGAAAGCGAGTTTCTCTCTGCATCGTGCTCGGGAGCTTCCACTTTCTCTACTCGCCCGAGGTTCCCGGAGTCGAAGCGCGAGCTGAACACCACGTTCCCAAATCGGGCCTCCATGACCAGGGCTCTGGGCAAAGCTCACCCCTTAAACATGCTGTGCCTAGGCAGTCTCTCAAGAACACCTCTCACATCTGGTGGATACAAACAGAAAACATTTGAAAACTGAAATTAAAAAACAAACAAAAAAAACAACAACAGTGCATTGGCAAGTCTCTAGGAAGTTTTATAAATAAATTACATTAAATGTCATGTTACCTTTATGCTTCGGAATTGGTCTTTGTCAAAGGATATCTTTGGTCTTTGCCAAGGGAACAGGAACCCGGGGCAGATCAGCACTACAGTTAAACCTATACAGAAAAAAATAATAATAATAATAAAATAAAAACTGGAAAATGGAAGTTAAAAGTGTTGTAAAGGCATGTTGGTACTAACTGTGACATATAAAATTAAATATGTCATAATATGTGGTGCTTTCAAGTCAAGCTGGGACTTTTTGTTTGCACAGAATTCGGATAAAACAGACGAAGAGTTCAAGACACAGAACAAATTTTCCAAGTTTCCAAACGTTGTTAAACAACAAAGAAGAAGAAGAATGTGCAGAATAACACAGTTATTAGAGTAAACACTTCCTTTATTTCTCTATATAATCCCCTGCTACACTAATGCACAGCGTTTCTCTAGTGCTTGGATCCTATCAAGGTAGAAAGGAGCCACGAAGTCCTTTAAATGGCCCAAATATGTGAAAATGGCTTGGGGCGAGGTCAAGATTTCACAAGAGATGTGGCAATAATTCCCAGCCAAGCAGCTGTAATGTGTAAAGTGGTGTTGGTGGGCTGTATGAGGTTGACCATGTTTTTTTCTGCAAAAACAGGATGACTCTGGTGATCAGTTTTTAAAAATAATAATAATAAAAATTAAAAAATAAGTATTAAAGTTGTTCTTGGGAGGCCAGCGTTTTGCAAGTGAAGCAGGCAGTCTGATAATGAGAAAACCTTCTACCTTGATGGAATTCAAGCACTAGTGATAAAGTGCTTTTAGGATTAAGTGCATCAGCGCCACATGGGATTATACAGCGAACTATTATAAATCTCATAACTTACCTGTGTTCTGCACAACCAAAAGTCCCGGTTTGACTTGAACACCCCTTTTAAGATACAGATTACGTATACAGATTGAAAGGCATGGCCATGCATGATGACTGTAGGATTTGTTAACCCTGATTGAGATAACAGATTGACCTTGGTGATTTTGATGTTAACTGGTTACAAACAGGCTTTATTCCAGTTCAGCTGCTGGTTTCCTGCTTTACACCCTCACAGCTCAGCTCAGTGTGCAGTTTATTTACAGCTAGCATATCTCTCTTCATGATTGACATTCGCATGCACAAACAGCACACACTGACAGCAACACTTATCAATACCGACCCCGTCACTAATCAAACACAAAAACAACTTCAATAAAACCGTTACCGTAACGCACCTGGGGCAGGTCAGCCAGTCTCGCGCTGAGACTTTCCGCAGGCCAGTTCAATGACAACACACCTAACCGTATCTTCTGGTTATTTCATACGAGCGACGCGAAGAATAAAGTGAAATTAATACAAAATGCCCCGTACGACGCCGTGTTGTCAAGCAAAATCCGACCGAATTCTCACCGTCCGCTGTGCAGACTCGAACACCCAAACAAACCCACTTAGCCGTCTCTGTGTTACAATAAGCCGGGCGCTCATTGGTCCGCTCGTCTTACAGCGTGCACGTGGACTTAAGGAGAGCGCTGATTGGCTGGTTTCCCGGAAGTCCAAAATTTCGTCGCTACATATAGGATGTTTAATCAGTTGAGGATTTTTTTTAACGACAAAAAAAAACCCCAACAACAATAAAATAAATAATAAAATCACATTAGGGCTTCATGTATGTAAGTCAAGAAGCACTTCAATGTAGTTAATGTGTGTCATAAAATAAGTGGTAATAAACTAAATAGACAGACGAATATACATAGGCTACAGTATATTAGCTAGGAGTGGGCTCACACACAAATCAGACAGATTAAGCAATGGTTACTGATGTGCTGTACAGTTTTATAAAATGATTAATCAGCTTCCACCCAAACATTTATTTATTTATTTATTTATTTTCCATTTTTCTTAATATAGTGCAGACAACAAAAAGGAGCACAATTTGGATTCAATAAATAGGCTTACTCATTTTAAGATTGCAATCCAGTAATAAGAAAGTTGAAACGGTGATCGAGACACAAGATATATATATATACAAATACCAATACAAAGAAATAAACAACAAGTTGGTGGTTGGATCGTAGTTTCTATTTTGAGAAAGCAGTATCGGTTGGAGTATGAAGCAAATACAATAAAGAGACACATGCTTGAAGGGAGGCCTATTTAAACAATAATAATGCAGTTAAAAAAAAATAAAAGAACATTATATGAGGAATAAAACTGAAAAGCTTACAGCAACTGGTTTTCCCAGGCGGTCTCCCATCCAAGTTCTACCCATGACAGAGCCTGCTTAACTTCGGAGATCAGACAAGATCGGGTACTCTCAGACTGGTATGGGCATAAGCGAAAGCTGGTTTTAAGGGAGGCCTATTTGAACAATAATAATGCAGATTAAAAATAAATAAATAAATAAAAAAACTACATGAGGAATACAATTTAAAAGCTTACAGCAACTGGTATTCCCAGACGGTCTCCCATTCAAATACTAATCAGGACCTCGCCTGCATAGCTTCGGAGATCTGACGAGATCGGGTACTCTCAGACTGGTATTGGCATAAGCGAAAGCTGGCTTGAACGTAGGCCTATTTAAACAATATTAACGTAGTTAAAAAAAAAAAAAAAACTATAAAAGGAATAAAAGAGAAAAGCTTACAGCACCTAGTATTCCCGGGGGGGGATCCCATTCAAGTACTAGCCAGGCCCAAGCCTGCTTAGCTTTAGAGACCTGACGAGATCAGACGCTCTCAGACTGGTGTGGCCATAAGCAAAAGCTGGTTAAAGGCCTATTTGAACTATAAAAAAGGCCTTAAAAAAAACCCTATGAGATGAATATAAGTAGTGCTGCATGATTAATCATATCGCAATCGCGATGTCAGCCTATGTGATTACATTACAGCAAATGTTGCGATTATATTAAATAAACAAATGCATTCGTGGACGAAACAAGACATTAATTCTAAGAGCTGTTTGGCCATTTTTTATGCCAAAAATAAAAAATAATCAGTCAGTCCCGATTTCTACACTGTATTTCCATTTATTCTTAAATAAATCTGTTAATAGCTGTCCTTTCTAACGTACAGTTAAGTAGCTTTAAATATGAAAAGATTAAATTAATTTAACTTAACTTTAACACAAATTTCAGCATTATTAGTAATCTGTGTGTGCATTTTCCTTGATAACAAGTAAGTTGAGCAATTTTGACCTTAATAATCGCAATGTGATATTTTTCCCAAATCGTGCAGCCCTAAATAAAAGTGGAAAGCTTAAAGCACCTCGTATTCTCAGTGGGTCTCCCATCCAAGTACTAGACAGGACCAAGTCTGCTTAGCTTCCAAGATCTGAAGAGATCAGACGCTCTCAGACTGGTATGGCCATACAGTAAGTGAAAGCTGATTTAAGAAGCTGTGACTGTGGGCCATTGAACCCTCGTACCTCTGTGACTCGATGGACACACTCAGAGGGGATTTGATCAGCTGCTGCAGGTCGGGAGGTG
>JAOVVA010000016.1:1548594-1561160 GCA_028565275.1 Leiocassis micropogon
GTTAATATTAAAATGTGTTTGATGATCTGAATCATTTAAGTGTGACAAATATGCCAATAAATAAATAAATAAATAAATAAATAAAATCAGGAAGGGTGCAAATACTTTTTCACAGCACTGTAGCCAGAAGGGGCTACGTATACAATCCCTCACTTTCTCCTTCTATTTATCATAAACACACAAACTTAGTTTTTTCTGCCTTTGTGAGGACCGTACATTGGGATAATTAGTGCTATAACCAAACAAAATCATAAATGTAACCCCAATTACGGGAGGTAAATCTACAGACCCCATTATTTTTTATGTGACTTAGTGGTTAACTTCAGACTTTGCATGTTCTCCACATGCTTGGTGGGTTTCCTCTGGGTACTCCGGTTTCCTCCCACAGTCCAAAGACATGCAGATAAGGATAATTGGCGTTGCCAAATTGCCCATAGTGTGTAAGTAAGAGTGTGTATATGTGTGTGCCATGCGATGGATTGGCACTCTGTCCAGGGTGTACCCTGACTCATGCCCCAAGTCTCCCGGGATTGGCTCCAGGCCCTGGCGACCCTGTATACTAAATACAGTAAAGTGGTATAAACAATGAGTGTTTCTTTGTTTTATTTTAGTAGAGATATTTCCTTAGTATTAGGGGCAGTGGGAGCTCAGCAGGTTAGGGCTCTAGGATTCAAACCCCAGGTCCACCAAGCTGCCAATGATAGACCCTTGATGAAGCCCCTTACCACTGTCTGCTCCGGGGGGTGCCGTATCATGGCTGACCCTGCCCTCTGACCCCAGCTTCCTAACAAACCAGGGATAGGCAAAGAAAAGCATTTCACTGTGCTGTAAAGTATATGTGACAAATAAAGGCTGTTTGTTGTTTGTCTGTTTGTTTGTGAGGACATTTGACAGTCCTATCATTGCCAGGACCTTTGGCAAAGAAGAGGTCATTAATGGCAATTATACCGACTTACTAATCCTTAATTTTCACCTTAGTAACTAGATGGAAATATTTTTACTGGAGTTGTCAGAATTAACGTTAACGCTTGTGATTAATTCCAAATTACATTAAAATTAAATACGTGTAATAGACTGGTGACCCAAACTTGCTTCTGTCAAGAGCTACAATCATCAGTACATACTTGGGTTCAAAAGCACACTTTATCAGTAAAGACTGCCATATGCTTTTTATTACATTAACTGCTGAAAATTGAAGGAACCAATATGTTTGTTGATGTGATCATTTCACAACAACACAGAGATTAATAATATAAATCAAAAAACACATTTATATTTTAACAGCTATAATTTTTAGTCTTATTTTTACCCAAAACACCCTATTTCTCTGAGGACCTGAGATCCTTAAGACGTCTGACAATCCTATCATTGTGGGGACTTCCGGTTCCTCTTGGTCCTCACAAATGGTTAAATACACATACACACAATATAGCACAGACCCCTTATTTCTGTAGTAACCTGAGAGTACTTTGTCAGGAAGAACCCTCCAATAGTAACATCTGGATCCACACACACACACGCACGTGTACTCACCCGCACATACACTTTATTAGGCAAGCCAGTGTCAGGGGTTTTCAGTTTTATATTTTGTTTCAGTTATTTTTTCTACTGCTGAAACTTTAGAGCTATATGACTGCTTAGCAGCTCTGCGTCATTACGTGGGACAAGCACTAGCACCCTGTAGTTTTACTTAGTAGTGTGGGAGTGTTGCAATTTATACATCCATAAAATCTCCCTTCTATAACCAAATACATCCACAGTTTTACTTTAGCAATGATGAAAATGATGGGTGTTTTCTCTCAATGTTCCCTTTTGTGCCTCTCGACACTTCTGAGCATTTTAAAAATTTGATGGTCATGAAGACTCACATAAGCATAGATAATGTTACAAAACGTAGAATATTTTTATCCTGTACAGTCACTGGACCCCGTCCCAGGAGACTTTAAGCACAAGGTGTGGAACTGTATACACACACTATGGGCAATTTTGGAGTGCCAGTTAGCCTAACCTGTATGTCTTTGGACTGTGGGAGGAAATTCTGAGTCCCTGGACAAAAACCACCCAAGCAGAACATGCAAACTCCACACACAAAGCTGGATTCGAACCCTTGACCCTGGAGGTGAAAGGCCACATTGCTAATCACTAAGCCACCCTGCTGCCTACAAATTTACAGTAACTCCAAAATGTATCCCTTGCCTGATAGATACATTTTCTCTGGCTTTTTGAAGTAACAGCGAACTTTATTGAGTACAATCTGACTAAAGATTCGGTGGTACTAGAAAGAAGGGAGAGCAGCTGACTGCCAAAACCAACATTCAAAACCAGTTACCGAAGCATTTCAATCAAAGAAAAAAATCCCCATCATATCTGATAACATTATGTCATCTAAAACAACACTTTGTCTCAGCTGTGGACAGATTAACATGAGTATGAGCTTCCTCCAATGTGCTGACCGGTTCATGACTCACCTCCCCGCCTTTTTCATGGCTAACATGAGCTACGAAGCTAACTAGCTTCAAATCCAAGGCTGAATCGCAAATCCCTCTTTATCTCATGAACAATAGCACTACTTGTGGAACGAGGGATTGTACGCCCTACATACTGCACTATTTTTCCATTTTATTCTACTTGGGATTCAACCCCAGAACAGCTGAGGCTATTCTCAAGCAGAATAAGCGGGGACATAAAGAGAACTTACAAGATTTACAGGAATGTCCCCAACCTCCAGAGTTTATTTTCCAGGCCTTTGGGCTACATAGTCCTAGTAAGAATTTAAAACTACTTTTACCTCTGGTTATAGAGTTAATATAAATTCTATTACCAGACAAGGGACCTAATCTCTATGGATTTAGTTTATCCATTAACGGTAGGTTAATGGATAAGTTTAAATGCCTAAATGTTGATGTAACCTCAACATTGTGCTCAAGCTTTAACAGCATGTCTGTATGTAGTGTGTGTATTTATGCAGTTGCATATATACTGTATGTGTGAATACCTGTTCTTCATTTGTTCTGGTCTCTGATCCTCAGGCATCTCCTCTTCAAAGCAGGCTCTATTTCGACATGCACGCCGCTTTGCTCGGAAAGAGGCATATGCCCATGTGAACTCTTGTCCCAGCTATGTGTAACCACGTGAGAAAGTGTGTGTGCAGTTGTCAGAGTGACCGTGTGTGCACTCTTTTCTCGTAATTTTGGCGGGATGGATCGTGCATATGCGTGTTCGTCAGCTGCGAGAGCATCACTCTCTACAGCTCCCCCCCTGCCCTCGTCCGAATGGTCCGTTTGGCAGTCTGTTTGCTCTGCTGGACGGGAACAGTTTACGCCTGGTTCCCGCCCTCCTGAGACGTTCTCTTTGATATCCTCAGATTCAGGATGTGGGCTTGTTCTTTGTTCTGGGTCAGAGTGAACTGTCGAGGAGTGCACGGAGTGCTGCACAGAGTTGCAGTTGTTCAATAGGATAGCTGCTGTGGGGGTGACTACGGATGTTGTGTTGAGTGCGTTGTGGAGTATGATTGAAGCCCGTGGGTTCAGCGAATCCGCTGGGGAAGATGTGTTTTCAGGGGCTGAATTGGATGTGTGTTTTAAAGTGCCTGTGTAAGATTTAGTGGATGTTTGCTGGTCAAGCGGATCTTCTTCGTCCCCATTCTCATCCCATCCATTCTCTTGTTCGACCTTATTGTGGTCGAACTCTGTTTCACCCTCCTGCTTCACTCTGCATATTGCCCTCTGTATCACCTGCCGTTCTCTAACTTCTTGTCTCTGATCTTCTGGCAATAAGGAGTTAGGACTGACCTGTGGGTGACAAGATAAGATTGGGAAAGTGTGTGATGAGAAAGCAGGAGAATACGGGTCAGGAGATAAAGCCTGCTCTGTCTTTACTTTGTGCTCCACTGAAATGGCATCAGTAATCTCCTGATCTCCAGACATCTGCTCCCTAGGTAAATTGTCAGAGGTGACCGAAGCTGTATCCCTTCCTGTTGTCTCTTTCTCCTTGTTTTTACGAATAACCCCGGCATGTCCGAAAGCCCCTGAGCTCACCGGTATTGGTATCGGAATTGGCACAGGAACAGGGAGAGGAACGACGATCGGATATGGCACCAGGACAGTAGGTTGTGGACATGGCAGACCCAAAGTTGGAAAGAGTGGTGGAATGGGGTGAGGGTAGGTAGATGCACAGGGTATCATAGACCCTGGATATGGGTGTAAGAGCTGTGGTGCGGGAATTGGGCGAACTGTGGGCGTGTGTATCTGTGGAGATGTGTGTAAGGGCCTCTGGTGTGGACTAGAGCCTGGGTTTCGAGGCTGTGCATGAATAGGTACCCGGTTAAAGGATGGAGGCTTTTGTATCACCCACGGCTGCTCTATAAGAACACGTGGAGAAGGTGTAGATGGCATCGGAGGGCCAGTCTGGATGTGAGAAGAAGCACAGCTTTCTCTTTCTTTCTGCTGAGCTAAGACAGATGCTCTAACTGAGGACGATGACGAAGACGACGATGACACAGGCGTGGAAACTTTAGGTGACACTGTTTCTTTGCTGTCTCCCTCCATAGAAGGGTTGTTCCATGATTCTGGCGTCAGCAGAGTGTCACTTTCTCCGGTTGGACGGTTCTCGTTTTCTGGTTGGCTCGGACTAGAGCCAGACGTCGTAAGAGCAGCTCGAGCCTCTCGGTAGAAAATGTCCATTTTATACTGGTTAAGGCACTTGGTACTGCAGAACTGCAGTCTGTCGTCACCTGCACCTAAGTCCAGGTACTTGGTGTGACGCACGTGTTTGCACCAATCGCACACCTGAAGAAGTCAGAAGAGAAATGTTAACACTTTATTTTAAATCATGTAATTGTTTAAAGGAAGAAAAGTAAACAAAATTCATAAAGGACGAAAACAATGAACGTTAATTCAGTGTTGTGTTTCATCCTAAGAAAATTGTGTCTCACAGTTTTTTAAGTTTCCTGAATTATCACATTGTAATGAAAATTGCATAAAATTTTTATTTAACAGTTTTTAATCACTTCTACTATCATGCATCCAGGTACAGGACAGAAGCTTGGATTGAAGAAAAACTATTTCAGACACATGACTTTGCTCTGACTTTGACCCTATTTGGATTTATTTCAGAATGCAATCTGGTGGTTACGATAATTCTAATAATAACAATAATAATAAATTTTGAACTGGATGGCTGGATGGACAACCCCAAAACATGATGTCTCAACCACCCTTGAGGTGGAGATCCATCCATCTATCAATTATCTGTACCACTTATCCTGTGTAGGGTTGTGGGGGGCCTGAAGCCTATGCCAGGGAACTTTACACATCAGCATAAGACAGGGTACAAACTCACACTTGCCTACAATATGGGCTAATTTTGAAACACCAGTCGACCTACACCACATGTCTTTGGACTGTAGGAGGAAACAGGAGTATCCAGAGGAAACCCACCAAGCACGAGGAATACGTGCAAGCTCCACGCTTGCAGAGCAGTGGCAAGATTCGTACCGCCAACCCTTGAGGAGTGAGGTGACAGTACTTTCGACTGGTTATAACTTTGCTTGGGGTACAAGGAAGGCATGCATTAAGACTCTTTTCTGTTCTGGAACTTCATCTAGATGTCATTAGCAGTCTTTAAATAATGACATAAGATCTACTTGGGTAAAAAACTCTGCCCAACAGGGGTTTGACTGATGATACTTTTAGTCAACCAAATGAGTCAGTATAAGAATGCATTTATTTATAGAGAACTTTTGTAAATCACTCTGGATATAGACGTCTGCCAAATGGTGTAAATGTAAAAGAGTACACGTAAAACCACTAAGATACCATACCACCAGTTATATACTTTTGCTAGTTTTGCATTTACAATTGTGTAACTCTCTTTGGTTGATTTTCAAACCTAAGTATCTTTGGTATGGTATCTAGAATCAAGCAATTTATTTACACAAGCCTCATGCTCCATTCGAACAGGCTAGCCTTTAATTCAGGAATGCAAACTCTACCCACTGCAGGGTAGTGGCGCAAGGTACAGTAATGCCAACAATTTGCAAATTTGTATAGTCCATGTTAGAATGTAAAAATATTGTAAGTAAATATTCCTACATGTCTGGAGAGAAATGCGAACAGAATATACAGTACTATGCAAAAAGTCTTGAGCCACCCATTATTTATTCATATTTCGCTTCCAAAGAGCCAGACTTTCCTGTACTGTATTTTTTAATGTAGTCTTAAGGAATAGTTCTCCAGGCCTCCTGAAAGACTTTCCTGTCTCTCATTTTTGGCAGGTTTTGTCTTTCATTTTCAGTCCAGTCGCTGTACCTGAGCAGTTTCAGAGGAAAGTTTTTTTTTGTTGGTTTGTTAAGCCACACAGTGACCTATGAATCATTCATGCATTAAAATAATTTTAAAAAAACATCTAACTTAAAGCATGAACCAGTGAGAAACAGGTGCAGATGATGACAGTTGATCAGGCTTGTGATTAGTATACTGGTGATTCTGAATGATGAGTGGTTGGAACAGACGAGAGGGGAAATGAGGTTGCTGCTGAGGCTGTTACATACTGTAACCGACCAAAATTTTAATTGTATCTTTAGACTCTTTACAGCCTGTCACAGTAAAACGTTTGTTCGCATTTCTTTAATTAAATCTACATAACTACATTTGAAGAAATGCGAGGTGACTCACGACTTGTGCACAGCACTGTACTGTATGAATGCATTGTAAAGGAACCCTAGTGCTTATGAGCACTTACTCGTGTGTTGCTGTTCATCTTAAGCATGAGCTGAGGAGAAGTTTCCTCCGGTTGACCAGGGGGAGGAGAAGACTCGTCACCATGCCGATTTTCATTTTGAGCCTAAAAAAATAAAAAAAGTACATTTGAATTTTAATATATTTGGTGAAAAACCTAGCTCTCTGGGTAGACGTGTGGATGGTGACTACCCACTGTGTGTTACTGTGAGTGTGTGTAGTGGCTGCTCCAGATTGCAGTAAGCTGATCCTGTGTTGACTGTACCCGGTGCTCTCCCCCGTCTCGCTGGTGTATGGAGTGTGAAACCTGATGCTGTTGCGGTAAAGTATGTGCTGCAAGAGGACACCACTCTCCCCATGGCAGCCCTTACTCCTTCCTCTCGAACAGGCTCTGACTTGATTTTCCATCTCTCTCTCTCCCTCTCTCTCTTTCATTTACCTCTCCTACTCTCTTCCTGACTTCTTTTTACAGCATGTTTTATTGCAGAAATACACCTTATAGTATCAACAATGCGATATCTTTCCGGGAAACAGATATTTTTTATTTCCTTTATTTAAATCGCTGTCCCTGTAGGTAGGCCAAAGTGATAAAGTGAGTGTAAATATATTTACAACATACCTGCAGCTTATTAAGCTTTAAGCCCAAGTCAACAGCTATGGATTAAAGGTCAATATCTGCAAATACGCCCAATCCGTGTGAATGTCCATTTCTAAGGCTGGGTTCAACCACAAGCTAAGCTGAAGTCGCCTTATTAAAGGTGACCTCACATTCAGAAAGGATTAAGAAGCTGCCCTAGACAGCACGCATGTTAGCGCTGAATGACCATAGCCGTCATCGAGTAGTCCTGGCAGTCGGATCCGCGAATGTTAAGCAGCTGCTAACGGCACTGAATTCTGTCAGTCAGGAGACACATGGCTCGCATCATGGGTGTGTTAATGCTAGAGCTGAAATACCCCTCACATAATGCATTCTTTAGACCTTAAAATGCATCTTGTTCGCTTTTCCTCCGAACACACCGTTTCAGTGTCTATGTAAATGAGCTACTGCTGAGCCACGCCCCCACCAGAGAAGTGCCGAGCTGAGCAACAAGGAAGAGGAGGAAGAGGAGGGGGAGGGGTTCCCTCATATGAGGTCACTTTAGTTGGAAAATGTAATTGGCTTGAAAACATTTTTCTCACGTTTAAAAAAATAATAATTTATTGTACACGCACATTTGAGACCCATCTGAATGGGTAGTTCTTTCATGTTTTCCATAGGAAGTCCAAATTCAGCTCAATTAAACAAAGGCATTTTGAACAGTTTGTTCAGGCTTTATGAATAACCATGCTGTAAGTGGCTCCAAGATTCTGTTTGAACTATCTCTAATTCAGATCTATCCTACAAGTCTAGATCGCACTTGGGGCTTTTACCACTTTAGATCCAGATTTAAAAATAGTATTTTTTCCACTGATCAAGTCCAGTTTTGGACTCCTATACAAAGGGTCAGTTCTGCTATGTTTATCCAAAGCCGATTTAGTGCTCCATGTGTTGTCTGAGGCTTGATCAGATTACTCTCACATTAGGACCCCGGAATTGAACAGAATTGTTCCAGGCTCGAGTCCACTCGAAGAGATGGTCTCGGGCACAGTCCAGAATCATATATGGAAACCAATCGTACCTAAGCAGGAAAGCAGATCACTGATTAGATGCGAAAATTAACTCCCTTGTTTTCTTCTTATCTTGTGTTTAAAGGCAGCTTGCACTTGTGTAAATAAGGTACTAGTGTACCCGAGTACGGAGAACAAAAAAAAAATGACCACCAGGTGAATAGGGAGAGTAGAGCAATCATTCCTGGGGATGATACAAATCGATCTTGCGTAATGTAAAAACGCCCTTAATCTATTTCGGTAAAATGTTTGTTGAGTCTCACTTTTTCTTAACACATTATTGTTTTGCTAACTAACAGAAGGCGGCTGTGATTTGTAATGTCTGTGGAATAATTTCAATTCTTTAGTCAATAAAGTGCACACATAATTCACATAGAATTTTCGACTCACATTTAATGCATGTGCATCCAAACAAGCCCGCCCCCCCGCCCCACACACACACACACATGCACACAATTCCATTATGAATGTGTTGCGCGTTACAGTTTATTGTGTGTGCATATGTGTGTCATTGTTCTTTAGGTTGTGATGTCACTCTAATATAAAAAGTTCAAGGGTTAGGACACAACATAAAGCATTTCTGTTTAAGTTTATGTATTTATTACCTGATAAGGACCTATGTTTAAAATTGGAACATGAAACTCAAGTTCCAAACAGTCAGAATATTTAAAAACTTCCATTGATTTCCATGTATATTAAATTAAGGGCGAAACAATCTCAGGACTTCAGCATGAATGCCATAAAGTTGCCCCGATACACCTCTGGCTGCCTGAAACACCCTACATACCCATACTGACCTTGTTGCGTTTAAAGTAGGCTCGGCGGCACATGGCGAAGCACTTCTCGCTACAGAAGCTCTTGAGTTCAGAGCCCATGACCAGAGAGTAGCGTTTAAGCCCCTCCTTCTGACACCACACACACACAATCTGAACATTCTGCTGCTCCTCCACTGAGAGAGAGAGAGAGAGACAGAAGGGTGGATTACAAATCTATTCATGTGGCACTGTACATATTTATACATGATTTAACGATGGATTTTTGTGTAACGTGACCACACCTGCAGATGGTTTGATGAGCGGGACCACGACGTGGGTGCTGTGTAGGTCCTTCATGTGGGGGGAGAATGAGGATGATGAAGGAGAGAGTGGAAATCCGGCTGGTTCTTTCACTCCGTTTTTAGCCGACGCAGATGAGCCTGACGTCAGCTTACTCTCGATTACAGTAGGCTTTGGATCTGAATTTTCTGCAGGTGGGGAGTAAATACTTGAAATAAATTACTTCAGTAATTTCAGTGTGATTTTTTAAAATGATAGGTCTTTAATTATTCAATAATTCATCTTCTATACCTCTTATCTGGTATACAAAGATGCTATCCCAGGAAACTTTGGGCATGAGGAGGGGTACACCTTGGACAAGGTGCCAATCCATCACAGGGCACACGCACACACTACGGGCAATTTGGGAATGCCAATTTGACTAATCTGCATGACTTTGGACTGTAGGAGGAAACTCTGAGTACCCGGAAGAAACCCACCAAGTATGGGGAGAACTTGCAAACTCCATGCACACAGACCCGATGTGGGAATTGAACACGGACTCAGGAGGTGCATGGAGATGGTGCTAACCCCTACGCCACCGTGCCTCTTTAATTAACCAAGTGTTAATGAATTCTTCTCGTATTGTACTAAATAAGTCTTATTCAATGCCGGAAAAGACGAGATTTCAGCAGGCCTTAATTCAAGGCATGTTCAAGTCAAACCAGGACTTTATATTGTGCAGAATAACAAAACACAGTTATGAGAGTAAAACCTCCCTTTATTCCTCTATATAATCCCCTGCTACACTAATGCACTTATCCCAGTGTTTCCCTAGTGCTTGGATACCTTCAAGGTAGAAAGTTTCCTCAGTATGCTGGAGCCATGATCGCATTGCCTGATTCACACCTGAAACGCTGGCCTCCCAGGAACTCCTTTAATGTCCCTTTCCTTAAATGAAAAATCCTTCTGTTTTTGCAGGACAATGCATGACCTCATACTGACCCCGCATCAGTTGCACATTACAGGAACTCGACTGGGAGTTATCACCACATCCCCCGTACAGGCCTGACTTCACTCCAAGCCATTTTTACATGTTTGGGCTATTAAAGGAGTTCCTGGGAGGCCAGCATTTCAGACGTCTGATCATGGCTCCGGTGTACTGTGAGAACTTTCTACCTTAATGGTATCCAAGATTAATGTAAAATGAGATTATATAGAGAAATAGTTTTACTCTTAAAACTGTTCTGTTGGTTTATTTTTTAAAAGACAATTTATAGAAAAAAACAAGTCTATTACATATCATACAACAGTAATAAAGCACTGCAAACTATAGTTTCAATATAATGAACACTGTAAAAAAAAAAAAAGAAGCTTAACCATGGTGTCAAATACCATCCACATCATTTAGTATTTCATATTGTAAGTTTAGAATAAACCAAATGTAACATCACTAAACCTATTGTTTTATTGTAAGCTTCAAGATTTACTCCCAAGTGATGCATCAAAAAAGCGTTGTTGTTTTTTTTGTCCGGGGACGCTAGTTTCACTTGACAATGCCACACTCATCTATTCCCAGAAGTCCAAAAAAGCAAACTTGACCCTGCTCTCTGGGTGGCAAGCATGGCATACACTCTCTTCCCCTTTATTAATCATAGCTAGACTACCCTAACACATGCATCTGTAAACTCATGCATGTGGAAGTGGGTGGATAGCACTGTCCATTGAATGTCTTACACCGATTCTTGATGCAGCTTGAGCGGCTTTGCGTGCTTTGAGAGAAACACGTCGTAGAAGAATAATAGCGGAGTGGGACCTTAATGGGTATTAGTTTCGTTTTTTATATAGTTCTTTAATATTCATTAATTCATTCATTAATTCATAGCGGAGTGGGACCTAATAATAGCGGAGGGGGACCTTAATGGGTATTAGTTTAGACTAAATTCAAACCAAATTTCTTATTCTGTAGTTTCTTTATAGGAATAAAAGATTGAAATTAGATTTTTTTTTTTTTTTTAAGTAGGCATTACCATGGACCAATTTCAAAAGGATTCATAATATACTGTACAGTATATGGCCAATCTTTTAGGTTCTTTGAGACATTTTTCTTAATAGTATCAAGTTTTGCAATAAAGATTTTTAATAGAGAATAGTTTTTATCGAGTATACCAGTATCAGCACCAAATACAGTAACATCTCCGGGACATCCAAATACTTTTAATACATACACTGGAATAAAATTCAAGAAACGACGGCGGGATTTCGTTAAGGGCTCATGAAACTGAAAGCAAGAACCAAGTCCTATTGATGCAACTTGATACAAAATGCCAAATAACTTCTTTAACTGTTGCCAGATTGCAAAGAATTCAATTGAGAGCCAATGGGAATATTCCCGTATAACCAGTAAAGGCAGTCAATCTTTTGGCTTTTGAAATGCTCAGGGATTTGGACCATCATTAGCGCTTGTTTCAGAGCCCGGGTCTGGTATCCGGCGTCTCTGTGCACTGAGGTGTGTGAGCTCTCACCTTTAAGCACAGACACTTGATGGCGTCTTGCTCTGCCGTTGTGACTCCTGATGTCGGCGGGCTCTGATTCCTGCAGATCAACTTTATCATATCCGTACCAGCCCAGCAATTCATTCATTGTGCTCTCTGCGAAGCTCTGTCTCACACACACACACATACACACACACACACACACAATTGGTAATTGGTAATAGTATGGAGAATTAGTGAAATGTATACACCATCCAGTGCTCCATCTGTGGTTCACAGAATTTGACTGAAAAATGATGCAGCCGCAAGGAAAAAAAACCCGAAAAAGTTCTGAATCAGTCTTTGTTATTTTATTCTAAATGGTCTGACATAAAATCTGGCTAAACACTCAAGAGACCTCTCGCTCCCTCGCTCGGTCTCTCAGTTTGAGATTACAGGGGTGGGTAATTTGATTCATAGTTAGCTGAAATCTGAGGAGGACACGGAACACCACAGCTGGGTTTGTGGGCTTCCCAGAAATCCCCCACCTTCCTTCTTCGCCTCATGTCCCCTACTCCTCCAGTTTCCCAGTTCTCCTTCTCATCTTCTCCATTTTCCCTAAAGGATCCAATTCCATCCCCGTCTCTTCCCCCCCCCCCCCCCCCCCCCCCCCC
>JAOVVA010000016.1:1561183-1576657 GCA_028565275.1 Leiocassis micropogon
CCCTGAGAGCTCACAACCAAAACAAACAGTCGCGGGAGAACACTGGTTCGCTCTCTGCCCCGCTCGCTCTCTTTCTTCTCCCTCGCTCTCTGTGTTACCTGACTCTTCAGCCCTTCTCGAGTTTCACTCTTTCTATCAAAAACAGGCAGTATGCTTGAGAACAGGGGGATTCTCGCAGGATGGCATATCTGTTACGTCCACTACTCCGTCACTCGATCCGCAAACAGAAAAGGCCTGCCCATAAAACTGCAACAGTGTATGGGTCTGTGTTTATACAAGCCAAGCATGGATTTTATGTTTTGTACCAGTTTCCTGAGCTTAAACGGATAAATCGGATGCACTGGGTGTGCAGCCTGACCATCATGGAGCCTGAAAAACCGCATCAGTTTCTATTTCTCCTGAGCTCACGCCAAATCCATGCGTATTATTTTACTGTTTTCTCATTAGTATGAGGTGGGTCTCCTTTATTTTTTTTTCACTCCAATCCCTCTAGTGTTGTTCTTATTTCTTCTGTGCAGCTCAGACAAACATCTGCTTAGAGAGAGAGAGAGAGAGAGAGAGCGAGAGACACACACACACACACACACACAGAGCAAGGGTGAACCCTGTCCCAAAATCCAAAGCAGTTGTAGCCAAAGGCAAGAAAACCTACAGTGACCCCCGCTTGAGCCCCGGCTGCGCTTACATCAGGATCGTGTACGGTTTCACATGTTTGGATTAAAATTAGTTAAGTCGCAACCCAACACCCGCCGGCTCCATGGATATCATGTGCAGTGATCCAAAATCACTCACACAAAAGAGACCTGCGCCCGGGTTTCCTCCCACACAGACATGAAAACCCGCTCATGTCTCTCACGCAGATATCCATCTGTACGATTTACAGTCATGAGATGGCACACAATAGTCACTTTTAGGAAATAGAAACAACACCCATGAAAATCATGTGTAAGTACAGTAGGGGATGTGTCCAAGACTGACGGGAAGTTTTAATAAATTGCCGTACAAAATATTACTCAACACATAATAATTTTCTGTTTCGCGTGTTATAGCTATGCATGCATGTAGACATGCATGTGGACACATTTCACATCAAATCACTTCTTTGTACTTGATTCCAGATTTTGTTGCAGGTGGGGTGTCCGGTGTGCGCCTGAACACACCTTATTACCAGCTTGATTACCGAACAAGCACTATAGAAAGTTAGACAGGAACATCCCCAGTGTGGAATCAGACACCTGTATAACTTTTCATACTCGGGGAAACAAGTTGAACATTAAGTCTTAATCTAAGCACGATAAGTCTAATAAGTTTAATTCTCAGCTCAAAACCTCTGGCGCACATCTGGCACAACTAACGCACATCACTCCACTAGGATAGACATTCCTGCAGTGTGATGTGATCGGATTAACACCTAATCCTAATCCTGAATCCATAGAATGGTAATAAAGTTGATCTAACTCTACAGAGCTGAAGAAGACAATGTGTGTAAAAAGAAAAAAAAAAAAGAAAAAAAAGCGTCGTGCGCACTTTCCAAATGGAAACCGCGCGTCATGAAGGCGACCCCATGTCCACCTAAAGGGGACTCGTACCTTCATCTCCTGGCTGACCTCTCGCTTGACGGGGTGAGCAGGCTTCCTGCTGCGCTTGCTTTCCGGCGGTCTTCCCTTTTCCATCTTTGGCATCGTTTATGAGGGCGCGGGAGACGGGCAGAGAGACAGACGCGGCCGCTCATGGGCAACAACAGTGCGCCAGAGTTATGCGCGCTCACGCCGCACCACGGAAAAATGCGCGCACGCGACATCGGAGGCGGGGCTTCTGTTATGTAACCCAACACCTGGACCCCATTCAGCTCCTGCGCGCGCGCGCTCGCGCTCTCTCTCTCTCTCTCTCTCTCTCTCAAGATTCAAGATTCAAAGGTACTTTATTGGCAGGACAAATATTTACATTCGTATTGCCAAAGCTTAGAAATAAGTCACAAGAACATAACAGGAGAACAAAAAAAAAACAAATAAATATAAAAATAACAACAACAACAACAACAATAATAATAATAATAATAATAATAATAATAATAATAATATAAAGAAGCATAAAATGATAAGTAGAAATTAAAAGGAGAGAAGAAAAACATAGCAGTATAAAAAGAGTTATGATAAATAAATGTATATAAATTCAAAGAGTATAGACAATTAGTTCTGCATATGATGATAATAATAATAATAATAATAATAATAATAATAATAATAATAATAATAAAGTCCCAATAAAAAATAGTGAATAAATTATATTATATTATATTATAATATAATCATATTTATAATTATATAATTAAATTATATATATAATTATATAATTATTATATATTACATTATCAATATACTGTATGGGGGACAAGGTGGAAGACTTATTGTGAGGATACTGTGACCAGAATAAGCAACAAAGTGAAATGCTATTTGTGTTTATAAAAGATGGGTTCAATTCCCACGTTGGGTCTGTGTGCATGGACTTTGCATGTTCTCCCTGTGTTTGGTGGGTTTCCTCCGGGTTCTCCGGTTTCCTACCACAGTCCAAAGACAGATTAGACTATTTGGAGTTCCCAAATTACCCAGAGTGTGTGAATGTGTATGTGTGAATGTTGTCCTACCATGATCGTACAACATGGGAATAAATACAGTAATCACCACTGGCCTCCAGAGTCCCTATTTGGACTAAAGAGGTTCTAAAAAAAAAAGAAAAGAGTAAAAAAAAAAGAAATAATTAAATAAATAAATAAATAATAATAATAATAATAATAATAATAATAATAATAATAATAACAACAATAATAATAATAATAATAATTATTATTATTATTAATAATAATAATAATAATAATAATAATAACAAACCTGCAGTGACATTGTATCCAAATATATATATTGTACTTCAAAATGGCGTTGGTTCCCCTTTCGGAGCTCTAACAGGATCCACTCTTCTTGGAAGGCTGTCCACAAGCAGTGTTTCTGTGGGATTGTTGGTCACGGGTAACTCAAGGCCTTGAACTCCGGTTAAGAAGGTTCCAAGTTCAAACCTCCAAGTTACCACTGTTGGGCCCTTGAGCCAGGCCCTCAACCCTCAACTGCTCATATGTATAATGAGATAAAATTTTTAATCAAATGCAGTAAATGTGATTTGTGCCAAATCATTTTGTAGAGCATTTATGAGATCAGGCGCTGATGTTGGACAATAAGGCCTTTCTTACAATCTCTGTTCCAGTTCATCCCAAAGGTGCTTTATGGGGTTAAGGTCAGGGCTCTGTGCGGGCCAGTCAAATTTCTTTATCAAACCGTGCCTTTATAGTCCTTGCTTTGTGTACTGGGTCAGAGTCATGTTGGAATAGAAAAGGGTGTTCCCCAAGTTCCCCCAAGTCAAGTCAATTAGGCTTTTATTGTCATTCCAACCATATACAGTTCAGTACACAGTGAAATGAAACAACGTTCCTCCAGGACCAAGGTGCTACATACATGCAACAACATAAATGAACAACACAACATAAATTAACACTTTACGGGAACCAGCTAGCTAACTAAGAGATCTAATTAGCTGACTAGTTCAGATATGACAGATTTACATTTTTAAGTTAACCTAAACTATCTATTTCTATACAAAAAAAGAGACAACAATAGCCAACAGACACCAAAGTGCACGTGAAAATGTGCGAACAATGAGCCAAGTTGGATATAAGATAGCATTGTTCGAGATGTCTTAACAGATTTGGCCAAACAATCTGGTTTAAAATGGGCAAGTAATTAAAAAAATATTAATAAAAAGTTTTTTTTAAAGAAACACTCCTGACCCATGACACTAAACAAAAAGATAAGGGGCATGACAGTGACTCTGTGCACAAAGCAAGCTCCATGAAGACATGGTGTCTTAATTTGATTGTAGTGACCAGAGCCCTGACCTTAGGGCTGGAACTGAAGCCTTCTCGTCACCAACATCACCATCTGATCTCACTAATGCTCTTGTAACTGAATGATCACAGATCACCACAGCTACCCCACAAAACCTTCCCAGAAAAATGCAAAGTGGAATATATGTGAAATAGGATTTTAAAATGGGTCACGTATTAACTAATTTTGGCCATATGTTGTGTTTTGGAAGTATAAGTTAGTCTTAGTCTTAGGCGTGCATGTGCATGAAACAGAAATCAGAAATGAAACATTTTTCTCTAAATACAAGACTTCATGTTTGAAACAATCCACAAACTGTGCAGCATGCCCTTTTTCAATGGTGCTATAGCTCAAATTTCGGACCCCTCCGTAGCTCTGAGGATGATATCTGATCTCAGATGACTCGGAATCAATGCAGCTATGATGGTAGAGAGTAAAAGTAGGCTATGAGTTGGGATTTGTAAATATACAGTATATATAATATTCTGTAATGAACTGAATAGGGATATTTGTGCACAGATTTAATATTTTGAATTTACAGGGTTACAAAATAAAGAAAAAATTAAAGTAATAATAATAATAATAATAATAAAAACAAATCTCTTAAAATAATAATAGAATAAATGTATACTTATAATCTTAGGGAAAAACAAGTTTCTTAAATTTTTCTACTAAAAGACCAATTAATGGTTCTCAGTTTCCTCCCAAAATTGATCAGGTTCTAGACAGAAACATGACATGGCATCTTAATGACTGCTAAATCTAAACATCAGTCTAGCCTGGTAGTCACCTCCGTGTTGCCACTTCAGGCTCCCTGGTTTGATCCTGAGCTCGGGCCACTCTGTGCTGAGTTCCTGTGTATGATCTCCCAGTGCCCTTATGGGTTCACTTCAGGTTCTCCAGTTACCATAAGTCTCTCAAAAACCATGTCAGTAGGTGAGTTTGTTAAGATAAATTGCTCGTAATTGTGAATGAGTGTGCATCCCCACTGCATGTACAGTGCTCATGGAATAGGCTCCTGACCTAGAATGACCTTGACTAAGGCTAAGGCACTTACTGACATGTAAGTGTGTGAGTGAGAAATCACTACTAATTGTCATGATTCCATCCATCTAGGAACTTCTGTAGTTTAACTAGGGGACTGTGGGGGCCAATGATTAGCATCATACAGTATTTATTCCCATTTTTACGACTGTGATAGGACAACATTTACACACGACGGGCAATTTGGGAACGCCAATTAGCCTAATCTGCATGTCTTTTGAACATGGGAGGAAACCAGAGTACCCAGAGGAAACCCACCAAGCACGGGGAGAACATCCAAGCTCCATGCATACAGACCCCCCGAAGCGGGATTCGACCTGGCCCCTGGAGGTGCAAGACAACAGTGCTAACCACTACACCACCGTGCCGACAACTATGATGATTAAACTAAAAATATCATTTATTTTTTCCCCTAAAAAAACCCTTACATTTTTTGCAAACAAAACAAAAACAAACAAACAAACAAACAAACAAACAAACAAACAAGCAAACAAACAAACAAGACCTGTATAATCCAGGAATGATGTCACTGTTAACAGAAATGAGCTTCTTAAAGTATAACTTAAAAAAAAAAAATCTTTATAAAATCAGTTAAAGAGTCAGGCTTAAATTCATGGAGATAAGCGGAAACTTGCTACGTGCTGCCACCTTGTGGTCACCTACTGAATAGACACGGTTGCATTTAAGAATATACTGTATTATTAATGTGATTTTCCAGGAAAAAACACTGGCTCACATTAATAGACTTGAAAACATATCATGGTAGGTTTTTCATAATTACTTTAGACTGCAGTTCCTAAAAACACACTTTGTTATAATGTAACCCTGTTTTTAAAGCTTTAATTTTTAATCCTATTCCAGAGCTGTGCCCAGAAGGAACATTTCACCATTTCATAAGCTACCAAATGAAATAAATATAAGGGTATGTTCATCATTAGTTTTGCCATAAGATTACAGGAACATTAGAGTTTAATTAGAGCAGGCTAAGCAGCCTGAAGTCTAAATGTCTTCTGGAGCACACTGCATAGGGGATGTACCTAACCTAGTGCACCCAGGTAGGAAGCGAGGCACTGTTTGGGATTGAGCCTGTTACACGTCACAGCTGCAGTGCTGTTATAAAAGTCGTGAGCATTAAGTTCAGAGTCACTCTTGAGGTACAAAAGAAGCAGGTGAACTTCTTCATCACATGATGGCTCACATTACGGCCTTGCACCTGGGGTTAATCTTCTTCCTAACCTGTTTAACAACACAGGTATGAATTATTATTATTATTATTATTATTATTATTATTATTATTATTAGTAGTAGTAGTAGTAGTAGTAGTAGTATTATTATGTGCCATTACACTGGATATATAGACACCAGGTGTTTAGTTTTTATACATATAGTCAATAAAAATAAGTGATAAGTGATAAGAATAAGTTAAGTGATTATGAGAGCAGTTAAAAGTTAAATGAATCAACATCACTTTCTATAAAATGTATTTATAAAAATATTTTTTGAGAGGAGACAACAAGGACAAATTTAAAGCTAAATATTCTTTAACAATCCAGCTTAGGCTTTTAAAACAGAAGACTACAATCTCTACATTTTGTTAACTTATTACACATCATGCAGTTTCTTTAAGGCATTTAGGGGAAATACATTGTAAGATGTCGCAACGTTTGGTCTAACGTACTCGTCCTTTAAGCATTATTAAATAAATAATTTACTTCCCCATATCCGTGTCCCAGATGGAGATCAGGTGTCCCCAAAGCCGACACAGAAACTTGATGCTCCTCTTATCCATTATCTTTTTCCTGCAAATGTTGTCTGCTTGTGGTTCTGCTGCGTCATTGTGGGTTCCTGATGATACCTAGACGTTCACAAAAAAATGTAATTGTCACTAAGAAAACTTTTATTATATTGTTTGTTCATGGTTCAGATTTTTTTGATAGTACGATTAAAAAAATACAATATTATACAGTATTATGCACCGTATCGTATCGGTCATATTATAACCAATGATATCAAGAAATGAAACATTCCTGGAAAAGCTGCATTAAAAAAATAAATAAATAAAAATACTTAAAAATATATACACTGAGAAATGTAAATGTAAATGGCACAAATTTAGCCTGAAACTCTACGGAAACACAACTGATTTTTAAAAGCACTACAAGTCAGTGGCATCAATTCCTCGAAACTCAAGGTGTGCCAAGTTTCGACAGGAAATCTGACCCTGTAGATATCACTCATGACCAGGTGACTGGCTTGACAACTTCACAATCGGGATTATTTTTTCCCAAAGTACAACGAATTAATGAATGCTACTACAATACAGGCAGATTATTTGACTAAAAACTGATAAATTATGCCTTATTAGTTATTATAATTAGTCACTTATAAAACAACCTAGATCCAATATGATACTTGGAAGTACAACAATAGCTAGGACGTGTACTCAGGTAATTACAAGGAGAAATTTGGCTAAATACTAGCTACAGTTTATTTACACGCTAGCTAGCGACTCTCTTTCCCTCTAACAGCTAGCTACTCAATCTGATGCTGTTCGGCTAATCAGTGCTACGCACCAAATTAGCAAAGGATCATTTTTCTTATTTCAATTCATTTTGCCATAAATAGGGGTGTTCAAGTCAAACCGGGACTTTTCACAAGACTTCAAGCTCGGTACGGTGATGAGACTCTTAGCCGCAGTAAAACATCTGAATGGTGCAAACGTTTTAAAGAAGTCAACGAAATGCAGAAGAGACGCATCGATCTGTGGGAACTGTTCAGACAATCATTCACCAACACCACTTGGACACCTTTGGGATGAACTGGAACACAGACTGGATCCCAAGCCTCCTCATGCAACATCAGTAAATGATCTCATTAATGCTATTGTTGCTCAAGGATCATAAATCCCCACCTGCCACGCTCCAAAATCTAGTGGAAAGCCCTCAGAGAACAAGGTACAAAGCATATAAAGTTATAATTGTGTGACGTCCACAAGACCTTGACTTTCCCAAAGACGTGTTGGAAATGGGTTGTCGCTTCAATGATTCACATGACAACCACAACTCTTGACTGGTCAAAGGGAAATTACTTTTCTCTATTTTGATGCTGGTGGTGGGAATGAAAACCTTCATGTGAAAAGTTTGGTATAATTTTAATTTGTAATAAGGTAAGCATGAGCTCAGTGCATGCAGCTGCGGAAAAAAGAGGGATTTCAAATTTGATGTTGGTTATATTACAGTATATCGGAGAGATTACTCTTGTTATTTTTGTTCATTAAGTGGAACACAACATGAAAAAAGCTAGACAAAGACATTGCATCACAGGGCAGTATAACACACTCTATCAGCCCTCTTCCACATTCATAAGGAAAGTCAAGGATGCCAGCAATTGTCCAGTGTCACTATGATTGACAAGGAAGGAAGAGTACGACACACCTCGAACCCAGGACAGTTTCGTTTCCTTGGCTGACAGCCACAGACGTCTCTTGCATCATCATGGATTCGTCCCCACAATCTCCACATGATATCACGAGTGCTCTTCAGTTGCGCCACATATTATTATGTCTGCAGGTATTTTAGGATTTTGCAGCATCTTGGTCAGTTGTTTTAAATGTGCTTCATGAATAAATGTAACTTTGGGGCAATGATAAAAACAAACAAATAAATTAATTAATAAATTAAAAAAATATATTTACTATTATATTAAAAAACCAGCTTAAGTATAGGTCTCTTCCAAACAGTTGAGATGTCCCTTCATGGTAAAAGTATCAATACTTTTATTGTTAACACATCTTCAAAAGTTCAACACATCTTTTCAATAATATTTAGTGACTTAAAATATGTTCACCTGAAACATACAGCAGAACATTAAAGGGATAAAAAAAAAAACAGCAAGAAATTGAATTCCAAGACTTTTTGCTATGCTACAAAGTTGTGTGCTGCTTGCTAATGATGATGATGATGATGATGATGATTTACTTCATATAAGTAGTTCATTTTACATGAGGCTTATTTAGTTTTGTCTTCACTTAGGCCAAAAATCCGGAGACTTGTGTTTATGAGCCATAGATGTTCCTACATCGCTTATTTCTTTTGCTAGCAGTTGCCTTTCTTTTTGTAAATGTTTTAATCTTTTAAAAATGACTGTAAAATATAAATAAAACTGTAAACTACTGTGCATCCTTGTTGTTAGCTCAGCGATTTCTGCTAGGAAAATAGTTGTATAATCATAATTATTTGCTTGTGTAACATCTACGGAAAATTGTATAACAACCGATAACAATTTCAACATCCAAACATTTCCACAAGCAACATTTTGCAAAGCGTATAACTTTGTTTTTATCCCCTATTCTATAGGTGGTGTCTCAGGTCACGATGTCTCCAAACATGACTGCAATGAACCACACAGTTAGCCTCGTCAACAGCACAATGGCAGCAACTCAGACGACGACCGCTCCGGCTGGCGCCGCCTACCAGCTGCAATCCAGCTCCGTCTTTGTGCTGATATCTGGAGCCATCTTGACCGTGCTAATTGATAACCGCTGCTGAGCCACATCTGTATACGATGATCAGTCTCCATCTTCCACTTGAGTCTTGCTGGGAAATGAACATAAAGGTCCTTGTGCTATTCCAGCACTTCCACAAAACCCCACTGAAAGAAAAGCACCCCTCTGGATTACATCTACTATGTCTTAAAGAAAATTGTTTGTACTGAGAAGAGACGAAAGTGAACATTGTTTTTCTTATAGTGAAATAGTTTGCAGTAATGTTTTATATCCCCTCATTCAAAATGAATTCTACCAAAATCAGAATGTATACTGAGAAAGAAACTTATATTGATTTTTTTTATTTTTTATGTAAGGCTGTATTATATCAAAATCTTACCTGAAGCCTACAACTGTTTTCAATGGCTCGATCTTTTTCCCTGTGTGTTGGTTAATACCTAGTAGAATTCCTACTAAGGAAACTAAGGAACCAATACACTATTTCCAATGTAATCATGAAGATAATGAAAAAGCAACTGTGGAAAATCTATTATGATAAGTTATGATTAAAAAATCAGTTCTTATATAGCTTTCTGGGGAAAAGAAATCATGCTATAGTAACACTTTACATGCAATATTTGATTAGCGTTATCTCAGATTACCGCCATGGCTGGATTGAATGTCTGTTTAAAGCTGATATATGAGGTGTTTGGTGTCTTCTATATCATGACACCAACACAAAGGTTGGACTGAGATGGGCGTGTTAGATTTTATTTTGCATAATTCATTATGTTTAAACAATAAACAAACTTCTATGAGAACTCCTAAGGTCTTGTAATTTCTTTAGGCTTTAGAGTAAAAACAACAACAACAACAACAAGAAAAAAAAACCCCAAATGCTTTATTTAAATTTCTTAAATGGGTTCTTGTACCTATTTGCAATCACATTAACATTCATTCCCTTATATTCACCTGTTTACATGCAATTACTGTACAAACATACAAACATACCATTACTATATTCTTAAAAATAACCTAAAGATCAAGGTAAAATAAAAAAAATCTTATGTTTTAAAAACATTTGTTGTTTTTAACATTCCACTTTTTTGTGCGTTTTTTTAAACATCAAATGATAAAGGTGTAGAGGAAGGGAAGTGTGTATGTGTATGTGTGTGTGTGTGTGTGTGTGTGTGTGTTTGTGTGTGTGTGTGCATATATACGAGGTGTGCTCAGCAGCAAGCGATAAACAGACAGACCATGACCAAACCTGAATCTGCTGAATGGGTATAACAGTAAATCAGTTGTACACGGATGACTGAAAAGGTGACAATGAAAGAATAGAGAGATGAGTAATGGAACCAGGCGGGGTTAGGGAATAAAAGAGAGCGGGATAACGCATGCATTGTTGGTCTTGTGTTTAACAGGATGCCCACAGTGCTGACAAATATTTAATCGGTGAGTTGAAGAATCTGGGAAGAGGAACAGCTGGAATGAAATCAATAACAGAATAAATGTGTTCTTTAGTCTCTATTGTAATTAAAATGTTTAAACATATTAAATTATTAAAATGTTTAAACATATTACATTTGTACATATTAAAAATGCAGTGTGTAGTTTTAATGGATTAAACGTGTCTTTTTGATCATTGTGATCAGGAGTCTTTTATAGACACAAATCAATTGACGATAATAATATTAATATTATTTTTTTATTCATAATAATGATGATAATAATAATTCATAGTCCATCTGTCATTAGTAGTAGTAGTGAACCATCAGTACAATGGGGAACAATAAAATCCTTCTAAACATTAATAAACTATTTTAAGCAGTTAAACTTTTTCAAATATAAAACATTACTATATCTAATATAAATTACCAAAATGTGGCTTAGTGGTTTGATTCCCACCTCTGGTCTGTGTGCATGGAGTTTGCATGTTCTCCCCGTGCTTGGTGGGTTTCCTCCGGGTACTCCTGTTTCCTCCCACTGTCCAAAGACATGCAGATTAGGCTAATTGGCATTACCAAATTACCCCAAGTGTGTGAGTGTGTGTGTGTGTGTGTGTGTGCCATGCGATGTATTGGCATTCCGTCCAGGTTGTACCCTGCCTTGTGCTCTAAGACTTCAGGCGCCCTGCAACCCTGTATACAGGATAAAGACAGCATATAGCGGTATAGACAAATGAGTGAGTAAGTGAGTCAGGTAAAGTTATATAAACAATGATCAACAGATGAAAAAGTGGAAAAATTAAAACAATTACATATAGGATTATATAAATATTATCTAGTATAATCTTGTCTTATAAATATACAGATAAAGAACAACATGAATTAAATGACCATTCATCCATTCGTCCGCTATACCATGTTTCCTGGGGTTTGGAGCCTATCCTAGGTTACTTAGGGCACAAGATGGGGCACACCCTGGATGGGGTTCCAAGCCATTGCAGGGCACACACACATACACCCTTTCACATCCACTCATATACTATAGGCAATTTCGAAATGCAGATCATCAATATTACAGATTACTATATTACACATGTCCTGGAGTACACAGGGGAAACCCACAACAACATAAAGAAAACACACAGACCAGAGATGGGATTCAAACCCTCAGTCCTGGAGGTGAGAGGCATCAGTGCTACCCGGTAAGACACCGTACCACCTATAATCCCTGATTACTGTTAAAATAATAAACACACGATAAATGATACATGACAAACACTGACATTAGGCAAGTTAGACCCTATTATCCCTTTCAATAAGCTTGAATTTGTTGTTTAGCTAGAATTTTAGTGAATTAATAAAATCAGCTGTCTCTGGGACATGAATAAGTATGAATAAGCATTAAAAAAAACTACACACAGATGTTGTTTAGAAAATGATTTGCCCTGCTGGGGTTTGATGAGCTGGAAAGTGACCTCTCATGCCAGCTCATGTTTCTGTAAGCTGGTAAAAGAGCAGGCCAAGCTGTTTTGTTCACATTTAGCAACACAGTGAAGCTTCTAGGACCAAGCCCCCCTGTCCTGGTGTATTTCTGACTGTGTGTGTGTGTGTGTGTTTTTTTCCTATGATTCTGTTCTGATTTATCAGGAATTTAGGAATGTGTTACACTAACTAGATTAGTATATGTCAAATCTAAAAAACAATCAAAAATGCACAGAACAACACAAGACACCCTGAACTCCGAGACCCATGTGTCCTAATGGCCGTATACAATGTGGTGGCCAGGTTAGGCCAGATGCAAATCTAGGGTGGATGGCATTCATGAAAAAAATGTCCCCGTTGGACAAAAGGCACACAACAAAGCACTTTTTTTTTTTCTTACTTGCTCAATTACTTCCCATTATGCCCACTACCTACTTTACTATTCGAACCCAGACGTCCCTGGTTTGTAGTGTCCTTTTTATGTTTATGTCTAATCCTCCTCCATTGCCTTCTTATAATGATGGTGTTTATACGGCCCATGGCCAAAAGCTTTGAGAATGAAACAAGTATTAATGTTTACCAAGTCAGCTGCTTTAGTGTTTTAGATCTTTGTTTCATGGCTGTGTTTTTAGGCAAAATTGTAAGTGAACTCATTCCCTTGGCTGAGAAGCAACCACTGTATGGATGCTTTACTGGCGCTTTACTGGCGGGTGAACGCAGTAAATAAAATCCACAAATTGTGACAAACTCCAAGATTTGATTATGGAAAGATGGGCTGCCATCAGGCAGGATGTGGCCCAGAAGTTGATTAACACCATGCCAGGATGAATAGCCAAGAAATGGTTAAGAACACACCCTACCCAGGGGTGCCAATAATGGTGAGCATTTCTTTTGTTCATTCAATTCAAGTTGTTATTCTGACCCACTTGATGCGCATAGTTCCAAGGATGGAATTGTCAGAGAATTCAAGGTCTTCCAGTCGTAAGAGCAGGGCCCACCTGATGGCTCCTGATTGGTCTTCAGGTGCCCCAGTCTACTGTATGTTCAGCAGTGTTGGGGGACGTTACTTTTTAAAGTAACTAATTACATTACAAAATGACTGTCTTTAAAAAGTAATCAGTCACATTACAGCGTTACTTTCTGATAAAAGTAACTAGTTCGAGTACTTTTCCATTGCAGAAAATGAAAACTCCTTTGTGATTCCTCATGCATGTTGTTTTAGTCCAGACCTTTATAATTATTCTATCATCATCACTACTAATTAACTACTAATACCCCTATCTCACCTACGTGGTTTCGCGCGGTGGCTGTAAGTACGCGAGTTTTGGCGCTATGATTAGGTTTCCATCTTTCCGCGCGTCGGTCCTCTCATTGGATGTTCGTTACACCCAACACTGCTACGGAGGTTCTTGAATCGGTGGATGGATGGATGGATTTACATTTTATATGATCAGCATGGTAGTATCTTCATTTTTAGATTAGATACTCACTCACTCGGCATGACCAACAATCTCAAACATTTATTCAAAGCTTGGATTTTTCTTCTCATATTGCCTCTCTATATATTTTAGTGAGAGGTTGTAAATAATAGGATAAGATGAAACTATGCTTGTAAATTTTTCCTTGCGTTTTTGCACCTCAAACTGTTTATGCAGTTAGGAATTAAAGTCAAAGAAAGAAATGTCGCACCAAATATGCCATAGGATTACCATAGAATTACAGCAGAATTGTTGCTTGTTGCTGAAATCTCTGGCTCTGTGTCAGGTACATACAAAATGACTAGTCGTCGGTCACTTTATCGCTTGCTACAGTGAACTGTTCCTATCAAGGGGTCGCCACAGCGGATCTGTACACAACTTGACACAGCTTTTTAATGCCCTTCCTGACGCAACCCTCCCATTTTTCAAACCGAGCTTGGGACCACCAATGCATGCAGGGTATGCGTGCAACCCACCGACAGCAGGGAACAAACCAGGATCCTCAGATCCTGAAAAAATCAACAACCTAGCACCTTAGCCACCTGAGCCATCAGGATTAAAACTGAAACACAATAAGGGAACATTACCAGTGAGTGTCCTGAAGTCACTAATCAGATAGAGGTGTTCCTCATCCGGATCAGACGCAATGGACTCCAGCTCTCTCTGGAAGCTCTCATAAAACGTCTCACTCTGATTCACTACACCAATGACGAACATCTCGATGTTGCTGGTGTGTGCGTCTTGCACCGCATCTTCCAGCTTAACCACATCCCGCTGGTCTGCCTGGCCATCCGTAATCACCAACACCACTTTCTGAACTCCAGGGCGGGCCGAAAGAAACAGCTGATTGGCCTGATGGATGGCGCTTCCGGTGTAGGTTCCCTCTCCCATGTAGTGCATTCGGCGTACAGCAGATTTCACATCGTTATGACTCAGGGGTTGAGAGAGATCACTGATCACTACAGTCACGTGGCTGTACAGCACAATCCCAACATGGGTGACATTTGGCTTAACGTGAATCCGGTCGATCAGGGCGCTCACAAAATCTTTTATGATGTCAAAGTTGACGGGACCCACACTCTCTGAGCTGTCGATAACGACAACCAGCTCCAGGGGGTTGTATCTGCAAGTCACGCCACAGCCTAAAACAAGAATGTTTCTTAGGATTGTTAAAATGTGAAAGTAAAATTACAGATTTTAAGTTAAAATGCATAAAACTCCCTGTATTTTCAAGAGAAGAATTCAGAATCCGATGCAGATTGTGTACAATAGTGCCTCGATTTTGAATTTTGTGCATTTGTTGATAATTTTATATTACCATATTAAAACACGGGAAAAGAGAAAATACCAGGTTTAGTCAACTGGTCTAAGAGTGAACTAATGCCTATAAAGGTCAGAGATATTTCTGTTTCTCCCCCAAATTCTATATCTTTTAATACAATACATAGAATAAGTAAAGCACACCTTTGTAAACCTAAAGCTGTAGGTGGAATGTCCCTTCCAGATTTTGCCCTTTACTACTATGCTTCGTAATATGGCTAGATCATACGGTAGCACACTCAACTTGGATCCAATTGGAAAGAGAGGCATGTAGCCCTTATGATATT
>JAOVVA010000016.1:1576757-1589565 GCA_028565275.1 Leiocassis micropogon
CTCATTAAGCAATATTAGCAACCTTTAAAATGGCATAATAGGGGCACTTTAATCCTCCAGATGGCGCATTCTAAACAATTTGACATTTTCATTCCGTGTGGTAGGAGTGAATTATTTGCTAATTTGTTTAGAAATAATAATTATGTCGGAGGACAAATCTTGCATGCAAATCTTTATTGAAAAACTATTTTTCAAAGTTTTCAGCACTAAGTCACTGTTTACTTCAACTTTCCCGTAATTTCTGGTTTACCTCTGATATTTCTGTATTTCCTGTTAAACCATTTGAGACCTACTTTAGAGATAGAAACTATTAATCTCTGATAGTTATTTATTCATGTTCAATACATGAACTCTCATTTCAAGCTGAATAAAAGATTGTAAAACTTAAGGTGCTCCAGGGACTTGACCTTTTGCCTGGTTGCCAAGTATGGCGGGAATTTAGCAGTGAAAGAGGTTATAATAAAGCTGTGAATTATAATTATAGTGCTGTTAAAATGTGAGCATATAAAAGAGAGATGCAGAGATAGGGAGAGATTAATTGCTACATAAAGTAAAGACATTTAAAAGGGTTTCAAATGTTAAAAACTGTATTAGGGTAGCACTGCAGTCTCACAGCTCCAGTGTCTCATTGTGCAGATTTACACATTCAGAGTCGTCCCATCTGCGTTAACGTTTTTTTTTCACCCCATATTGGCAAGTACTGTAGACTGACTGGTCTAAATTTTACCTAGGTGTGAATGATTGTTTGAGTGGGTGTGTGAGTTTGGTGCCCTTCAATAGACTGGCATCCTTTCTTGGGTGTATTGTGACTTCAACCAGGATGAAACGGTTACGGAAAAGGAATGAAGGATGGGTATAGACACATTTCCCAAAAGATTCACGTTTAACAGGAAAGGCAGTACAGTCGGTGCTGAAGAAAGCTGCCATTCAGCACATCAGAAAGACCTATTCATAGTGTCCAAGGGCAGATAAACACAGACAGCTGAGAATGGAGTTTTCAAGGACAATGAGATAGCCCTTACATGCTCACATGTGGTGCATGACGAAAAACAAAAACGGATTAAATGTAACGCCTTCTGTAATTATAAAACATGCCTACTGTATCACTACAGTCATAGCAACAACGTATTGATATTTTTGTCTTATTTTTTTTCCTTTAGACCTGCCATTCAAAAAATATCAATTCTAAATGTCTTTACAGACCAGAGGCAAATTTTATAAGCGTTTTTTTTTCTCTTTCGCTTGTCAATAATATTTTTCAAACCAATAAACTCGCAGTAGAACATTTTATATCAATGACGGAATGTCCCTGTGTGAAAAGTGAAAAGCTAATTTCTTTTTTTAACGCCACCAATCACAAATGAGCCTAATGGAACGTTACTCAAAAACAAACTTTTGTTACAGCGATGCAGTTTTTTTTTTTTTTAAGGCTGTCAATATAAACATGTTAACGCATGTGATTAATTTATAGTTTTTAATGCATAAAGTTTTTTATGCAAATTAATCATATGACCCAGTTTGACCTTAATGGGTACCATTATCGATGATTTTTGGATCTGAAGACCCGGGTTCGATCACCATCATTGGTGGGTAGCCACACCCTATACTACCCAGCCACTACATGCAGTTATGCATTTCTTTATTCCAACATTGCACATGTATACATGTTCATCTGTAATACAGGTAATAAAAGTAAATCTGAGTATTTTAAAATCGTGACTAATCATTACATAAACAGTGAGTACAAGGACAATGTGTGGAGACGGATAGCCGAAGAGCTTTGGTATGACGATGATTTGTTTATACCCTGCTCAGTATTTTTTATTTATTTATATTTTTGTAATAAATTCTTGTACTATATGTACTTTGTACACTTTACTGCGCAAACGTCTTAAGCCACCCCTCATAGGTTCATATACAATGAAATGAAATGGTGTAAATAAAATAAAATAAATGAGAACAAATATTTTACTGTGACAATAAAAAAGATATCATTTAAAAATTGATTGTTTAGGTAGTATACTAGCGGTATACTAGTCACCGGCCTGATCATCTGTCATCATCTGCACCTGTTTCTCAAGGGTGCATGTCTTACGTTGGATTTTTTTATGCTTGAATGATTCATGGGTCATTGTGTAGCTTAACAAACAAAAGACATACATATTAAACTGCTCAAGGACAGGGACTGGACTGAAAATGAGAGACAAAAAGTCCTTCAGGAAGGCACACATTTTCTGTTTTATATGTATAACGTAAAATAAATGCACCAATACTGTGTTTTGGCTATTTGATCACAAATTCCAGATAGACGATATAAGGTCTCCAATCTTCATCTCCAGTGAAGAATGGAGACCTTATATAGTCTATCTGGAATTTGTTTGAAGATGAGGCCTTCTTTTTCCAGATACAATAAAAAAAACTTTCTCATCAGTCGAATGGAAGATCATACATTATAAATATGATAAAGAATTTTAGTGCAAAAGTGTTAAATAGCATTTTGAAGATACAATAAGTAAAGATGTGAAACTCACCGTATATCCTACTTTTATAAGCTTTGAGCCAATATATACACATATTCACATATACTCCAACCAGCCATACCTTTAAAACTGTTTACTTAAAACCATCTAGGATTTGGGTTTCCCTTGTGCCACCTGGGCAGCTCTGGCCCCTCAGGGGAGTGGCTATGGAGGGCCTCTGGGGGTATGCTGTGGTGTCTTGCACCAGGACAACTCAAATAGCCACTCTTTACAATCATGCTTCACAGAAAAGCATCTACAGTAAGCACATTAAACCGTGAATGTTAGCCAAGGACAGGAGTCAGAAGGAACAGTAAGCACAGGCTCACTGGAACTAAACAGCTAAAAAATTGAAAAAGGCCATGTGAAGTTTTTCCAATCTTCAATTGTCTAGTTAATGGCAAGCCTGTGTCCATTGAAGCCTTAGATTCCTGACCATAAAGGAACAAATAGGAAATATAGGTTTTTTTATTTATTTATCCCTCTTCATATGCTCTGAACCATGAGGCAAGCTTTCAAGGATCGTTTTATTCGTGCTGTACGCTGAAGGAGAAAGAATTAGAAAGTGGGGGAGCTTGGTGAGAAAAGAAATGACGATGCAATATGGAGGTAACACTGGGACTAAAAAACCTGATATATGAATTAAAACATGGAACAGACAGTATACAGAATATATGTTTATGTAATGTGTAGTCAGAAATTCTGGTTGCTTTTTAAGTAGAATCATTAGCACTTTTTCACTCTTACAGCATATTGGGTGTTACTGGTGGCAGAGAGTGATCGAGAGAGAGAGAGAGAGAGAGAGTGACCATAGATTGTTCCAGATGGTGCTTTATTAATAATGTATTTCCTTGGTAATTCACGCTCACTGGTGTATATGCAATTCGCACTAAGCAGTGAATTACCTCTAAACACACAGTTATCAGGGGAGTTAGCGATAAACGAGAGCATCGGTCTTGGCAAGCAACGGGTTTCTCGACGCTCTGTGGTGCAATGCACTTGAAAATGTAAACTGTTTATTTTGCGAGAGTAAAAATTTAAAAGATCACTTTACATTTACATGCATCCAGTTGGTATTTTAAAAGCTGGATTAAACTGAGACGATAGATGAGACAGTGTGAGACAAGATTTTAAACGTGGGCCTTAGTAGGCCATCACTGTCTTTACTACAACATGTAATTCTAATATTTTCCCATAACAGGAGGCATTTTTGAGTCTATCGAGAGTGGCCCGTCTGGTGCTGAAGAACTGGCCTTCAAATTTGCACTGAACACCATCAACAGGAACCGGACGCTGCTGCCCAACACCACGCTCACCTATGACATCCAGAGGATCAATGTCTTCGACAGCTTTGAGGCCTCAAGGAAAGGTGGGGAGGAGAGAAAGCTTCACAAGCAATGCCACAAGGCTGTTTTGTTTCTGAAGCACATTTAAATATATCATTAAAAATGTTATATGCTTTATCTTACAGTGGTTACTAATATCCTCAAGGGGTTGGGAGTGGGCTGGTTTGTTATTATAATATAATCCTAATTATACCCTTTGTGTTCCCCTGAGACACTGCTCCTATTTCGCCGGCGATGGTAGAAATCACATAATGAACATGGTTTAGAGCCTAATCGGTGGCCTCTGTGGTGGCTTTTGTTATTTACAGAACAGCATGCATAAAATCAAGTCTGTTTTCATTTGTTACAGTTTCACACTGTGCCTGCTTTTTTTGCACCTGCTATAATACAGATTATCTGTGCAATTTTGTGTCACTGTTGTTTTAGCTTCTAACACCGTTCTAGACCCAGTTCTATGAGACTGAAATGTTTAAATAACTAATTAAAGGTTCGGTATTTTACTATCAATTTACCAAGTTAACACAGCTCTCAGAGCTCCTACAAAATGTGTGTGTGTGTGTGTGTGTTAATGCTCCAGCTGAACTAACCTTCAGATAATGCGTTTTTCATACCTCAGTCTCCCTCTGTTTCACTCCTCCAAATGCACTGTTTCAGTGTTTATGCGAATGAGCTCCTGCTGAACCACAATCCTCCAGAGGACTGAAGAGCAACAAGATGGGAAATGGGATCTTCTTATGAGGTCAAAATAGGGGAACATCTAATTACTTGTTTAAACTCTAGTATAAAAATGAAAAAGGACCAAAACAGAGATTTTTTTGGGTTGGACAAGCACAGTGTAGGCGCTGGAATAGGCTCCAGGCCCCCCACAACCCTGAATAGGATCATACCCCTATCTCACCTACGTGGCTTGACTCGGGGTGTTAGGCACCATGAGCCACTGTGAGTGACTGCCCGATGTCCTGCGAGGTTCCGCCAGGTCCGCGAGCTTCTGCGAGGAGCGCCAAACAAAGTAAACGTTTAATTTTTTATGCGGAGAGATTGGAAACGTAGTCATTTCGCCAAAACTCGTTGTGAATCGGCATGAACCATACTTGGCCGCCCCGTGAAACCATGCTACCACATAAGCAGTGTAAGCTGTATAGACAATAAATGAATGAATTCACTGTGTAGATCCATCTTAATGTCTAAAAATGTCTAAAATGTGAATCTGGCAAAATAGATCAGCTTTAAAAAAAATTTTTGTCATGACTAACAACCTTTACCTTCTCTCAGCAGCTTGTGAGCAGCTTTCTTTAGGTGTGGCAGCCATATTCGGACCATCACACAGTTCCTCAGCCAATGCAGTCCAGTCCATATCCAATGCACTAGGAGTGCCACATATACAGACCAGATGGAAACACCAAATATCGGATAATCGTGACTCATACTATGTCAGTCTTTACCCTGACTTCTCCTCACTCAGCCGTGCCATCCTGGAGCTCGTTTACTTCTTCAGGTGGGACACAGTTACGGTGGTGTACGACGACAGCACAGGTGAGAAGGGAAGATAATCAATAATGTAACAGATCTTTTAATAGATTTTGAGGGGTTTGTTGTAAAAAGTGTAAAACTAATGGTTTCTGTAACCGTTGTGCCAGATGGTGTTATATCATGTGATAATGTGTATACAATTATTCCATGGTAAATGGTAAAATATGAAGATGTTTACATTGATATGCACATCATTCAACAGAAGTGATGATTTATTTTGATTCCTAATCCCTTTTATTGATTATAGGAATAAAATTAAATAATGATGACCGTCATGATGCTGATGCTGTAGTATACAGACTGAAAGTATTACTGGGATATTGCTATCTGTAATCCTGCTGTGCAATTTGTTCTGAGAGATTAAATCACATATCCTATGACAATTTAGTCCGATTATTAAATTAGACCACAATAACTAATGATGTCAATTACTTTTTGTCCTTATGTAATTACTCTATATTAGGATGTATGACACAGAAGGGATCCAGTTTTACTTATTAAACCTGTTTTTACCACATGCAATAAAAAAGAGGAATGTTTAATTTAACTACAGAAATAATACAGACCATTTTATGTGGTATTTAATCTTTAATGGCATTTAATCAAGCAGCGTAGGCTCTAGGGAATAGCTGATTTGTCTTTTTCTTCCCTTTGTGTGTCATAGTGTTTATCCCATGGATGAAAACACATGCTTACAAGATGAATGAAATAATGCATAATATGAATATATGAACAGAAATTCTGAAAAGGTCCCACTGAAGTATTATAATTGAAGTAGAATTCATAGGAAAAACAAATGTGACACCTATACAGCATGGGCTAGGACTAAACAGAAGGAAGTCAGGCTTGGGACAAATCAAAAAGGGACTGGTTGCTTTCCAGTGATTTTAATGTGCTATGCAACTATGCACGAAGAAAAACTTGTCTCTGACTCTCCACTCTTAATCCCTTCAGCCACTCAAAAGAATCAAGGAAACACCTGTCCAACAAATCCCACACAGGTATAGATCTTTCCCACTCACTTTTCCCAGCTCTGTTCACAAAATACCACACCACCGCCTCCACATACCCACCACCAACTGTTTCAGGCCGTTCAAGCAACAATTACAGCCACCTCGAACCAATGTCCAAAGTTCCAGATATCAGTGGGGGATCAAGTCACGCATTGGCATTCTTCGTGTAGTGGAGCAGTGTGTAGTCTGAACAGACGGATGGTGAAAATCTATTAAATAATTCCGCCTGCAACTTGACAACCTTTGTGTTTGGGATGCTGTGAGGTAGTCGCCACAAGTGGCCGAGGTAAATTAAGTCGTTGGTATTAGATTCACTCCTGGTCCTAGCTCCTTGCATTCCAGAATGACTGTTGCCAAAGCCACAGGGACCATGGTTTAAGGATATTGAAGTGGTATATCTCTTGGTCATGGCCTCTATCAGTTTGTTTTATTTTAATAGGCAACATCCAGACTCACCGTGTGACCCTTGCCACTTGGTGAGCAATTTGGAGCTCGATGTGGAGAGTGATATGGACACTCTGCAAAGGCCTGAGGGATTTTCCTGTTTTAATTCCCCTAATGTGTGGAGTTTTGCTCTAATTTAAAGAATTACCTGAACTTTACTCTTGCTCCCCGAAGGAGGGAAAAGGGTGAGGCTTGCCTGCTCCATATACTGTACTCCACCAAGTTGCACTGACACCGTCATCTTCTACTGTAGCTATGCCGGATATTGGACCCATTCTGCCACCTCCTCCAGTTTTGGAGTAATGAACTGCTTCATCGCTACGAGATTGACTACATTGAAGACTCCTTTGCCAGCAGCCATTTCCAACAGGCGTCCCTTAGGCAAATATGAAACAGGAGGCCGAAGTCCCTGAATGTCAGCAAGTGGAAACATTGCAAAATAGCAGGCTTTAGGTCAGGGTACTCCAGCAGGTTTGCCACTGAAGCTGTGGGGCCAGTAGCGAAAGTAGCAAGTGACCACCTACTTCCATGCTTTTACAGCCTGCTCAAAGACGTTGATGGATGCTTTCAGGTCGTTCAGCAGGCTGACATGCTGTCTAGGCATAGAGGAGTGCATGGGTAAGTTGCTTCTGCTCCGTGCATACCTCAGGGAGGGCCTGATGTGCTTTGTGGATGTTGTCAAGAGTCCCACTGATCTCCACAAGTGGCGAGGACATTATGATAACAGATCTTTCTCAAGCTCCCGGGTTTCGGAACATTCACAAACCAGCAGTCAGCCATGCCCCTGCCTCCATGATATCCTTAATATTTTAAATACAAAGCAACAGCAGAAAGACAAAAACAACAACAATCACGACAGCTTGTTTACTCGTTTTAATGTGCTTGAGGATTTTTTTTTTAATCCTCTTAGCAAAAAGATCCCATTAGAGTGGACTGTATGTTCACCAGTATTTATATAGCTGTGAAATATCACTTAGTAGGTGAATGTGTGTTGAATGAATAAATGCCTGAACACTCTCTCTTGCGCTCTCTCTCTCTCTCTCTCTCTCTCTCGCTCTCTCTCTGTAGGTTTGATTCGTCTGCAGGAGCTGATCAAAGCTCCCTCCAGATACAACATCCGTCTGAAAATCCGCCAGCTCCCTGCAGAGTCTAAGGATGCCAAACCACTTCTTAAAGAGATGAAAAAAGCAAAAGAGTTTCACGTCATCTTTGACTGTGGCCATGAGATGGCTGCATGGATACTCAAGCAGGTCTGTTTGATTTTCTCTCCATGCTTTCACGCTCCCTTTCTTACATCTTTCCCAGACTAATTCAGCAATCTGTTTTCCTCCAGTGTCTTTTTTTAAATTGTGGTAAACACAAGTACTTGTGGCTTATAAAGTGAAACTTGTAACATGTTTGGATGACCATTTTGAAAACTATTTAAAGTTAAGCAAATACAGTGACCAGGTTTAACTTTTTCAAATGGAACATGGAAGTGACCAATCTTGCTTCCCCAAAAATATGCTAACTTCAGACGTTTGGAGAGATGGTTTTAAAAATGCCCGAAAAACCAAAATTTTTTGCATTATACTGTCTCGCATCAAAGAATAATCATTTAAAATGCAAATTATTCATATATCTTTATGAGTATTGATACTAAAATTTGTGTAAGCTTCCAGAAGCATATGATCTTAAAAAATCATTGCTTAATTGTTTTTGCCAAAATTAAGGATCCCCCCCGCAAAAAATAATCTGTAGTGTCCGTAACCATATCAAATTCATGTAGCAATATCTTAACAATTTTGCATTTTAAAATAATATGCTTTTTCAGGTTCATGTCTTTGTCAAGTTTCATCATTGAAAGATTTGAATTAAAAAGTTACGGACACTACACAAAAGGCCATGAAATTGTAGTTAGCAAATGTTTCTTTTTTTATCTGATAGAAATATATGTGTATGCATATTTACAAAAAAAAGAAGCATTAAGTATTATGCAAAATAGAGTGTTATATGATCGTATCTGAAAATTCACCTTTTCACCTAGGTGAGACACTTTTAAATTGTTTTGGCCGTCTATATATTGTATATAGTACTAGTGAAAAGTTTGGAAAAATTGTGTTATCGAGTGAATTTGGTGAAAAGATGGTCACTGCAAATCAATTCACAGTTATTGAAGGTTTTGATTAAACAGTGTAATACCTATGGAAAAGTATGTAATTCATGCTATACTGTATAGATTACATAGTGCCATAATTATTATTGAGTTCGATTTTGAAGAATAACAGAATAACACAGTTTTGAGGGTAAAAACTCAAGTAATTTCTTCATATAATTCCCTGATACACTAATTTAGCATTATCCCTAATGTCCGGCATGCTGTAACACGTTTAATTTGCCAAACATGTGGAAATGACTTGGAACGAATTCCCGACTGTATGGGTAATGGTACAGTAACTCCGAGCCAATTTCCTGTTATGTCCAAGTGGTGTGGTGGGCAGTATGAGCTCGTGCATTTTTCGGCAAAAACAGGATGCCTTTAGTGATATATCTAGGATATTTTTGTCCTGAGAGCATTAGACATGTCTCATAGAGCTTTACAGTAGGATTCACTGCTCATGTTGACACCATGGGGTAGAAAATCCAAATGAATGATGCCATATTTGTAACAATTTGTAACTATAACTTTAACCGCTGAAGCGACTTCTAGGAATTTTTAGTTAGTGGTTGAGTCTGTTCAATTCTCACTGTTTTTTCGTGAAAACTTTTGGTTTGGTTTGAACGCCACTCATAGAATGAATATCAAGCTGCACTCTAGGTATTCCTGAGGCTTGTAAACACCTTAAAATAAGTTAGTGTTAGTTGTTTTTTTTCTGTATATACTGTATGGCATTACAGAAAAAGAACACGCAATTGGTATATTTTAAATCTACATAGCCATAAATATTAAAACAATATATAAAGTGTTGTTAATCTTCTGCAAACAACATATGTTTATGTTTATTTGCACTATTTCTTTGGTTCTTGGCCCTTGTGTTTCTGTTAATATAAACAGCCGAGTTAATTGTTTTCCTGACACCGTTGTGTTTTATCTATTGGAAATCTATTAATACATTGTTGTTTGTGAGCAGCAGGTCAACCTGTCTACATAATTAAATTCCAGTTTATACAACGGGCACAGACAGGATGAATTTATAACATTAATAACCCAGTGAAGAGACCGGTTCAGTCCTAATCTTTATTTTGGGTTCAGGATGGTCTCGTATACAAGATTACGATTACAAGTGTAATTCTAAAGCTAGGCTATTTACCAAAATATTGTTAAGTTCCATGAATACAGTTTCATTTTGCACATACTGTAGACTTTAATAGGAACACCAGTCCATCTGCCTATTTGTGTAGGTGTGCAATCATGTGGCAACATCACATTGGATAGAATGGATAGAACTGGATAGAAGAGCTTCATTTGATGTTCACATTGAAACATCGGATTGGGGAATAATGTGATCTTTAATCATAGCTTAGTTATTGGTACCTATATAAAAAAGAGCTGGACAAACCCTCCATTATGTCAATCATACTGTATGTTTTCTGAAGAGCACTTTTGATGGTCAACTGTGGGAGCTCTGATGGTCACCATTTCGGCAGGAACTGGCTCCACCTTAATATGGTTAATCAATAAATGGGCCATATGGGTGGAGCGAACAGCCTGGCTGTTGGTTAGAACATGTGTACTTACCTCAGTTATCACAAGCTAGCTTAGCTAAGGTAGCTAACATTCATTTTTAGGCTTTATATTTGATTAAACTCCATCATCCATACCCGGCACATCGTCCCATGTAGTTGTCAGATTAGCCATGCCCCTATAATTTTATGCCTAATTATGGGCTTAGTGTAATTGCTAACCAGTGTTGGGCGACTACTTTTTAAAGTAACTAATTACATTACAAAATTACTGTCTTCAAAAAGTAATCAGTTACATCACAGCGTTACTTTCTGATAAAAGTAACTAGTTAGAGTACTTTTAGATTGCAGAAAATTTTTCTGTGTGATCCCTCATGCATGTTGTTTTAGTCAAGACCTTTATAATTATTCTACCATCATCACTCAGCGAAGTTTGGCCCATAAATTTTTCGCCAGTTTTGGCGCTGTGATCACATTTCCATCTTTCCGCGCATCGGTCCTCGCATAGTCCAACCGCATAGGTGAGATAGGGGTATAACAGCAGGAATAACTGGGGGGACGGGTTATCGGGGGTGGGGCTTGTAGGACGACTTTCACACACACACACACAATAACGGATTGGGAATGACTGCTATCTGGCTCACGGATTGCATAAATTGTTGGAATAACGGATTTACTTTGTAACGCGTTACACCCAACACTGTTGCTAACTAATAAGTTTAGTAAAAATTCACCCTAGTAAAGTTGTTTGAATGAGAATGGGAAATCTAGCTATTGACACCAAAACCATTTTTGTGCCAGACTGCAAACATGTTTATTTCAGTCGGGCATTTTAACGTGAGGCTCTATGGGGATTGACTCACCTTTTTGAGCCCTGCATGGTTTGGTGTTTTGGCACTTACGCATTGGCTTTATTTTTCAGAACCGGAGGTTGCCCCTTAGTTGGTACCAGATGGCTGGTTTAAGTGTTTAATGGGTTAGTGAGTGAACTGTGACTCATTCAGTGTGTTTTTACTCTATTTTGCATAAACTCTAAAATGTGTTGTGTGTAACAGTCCCTGGAGATCAGCCATTTCTGAAGTACTCAAACCATCTGGTACCAAAAACCCGAATCACTAAGATTACACTTTATCTGATGTTTGATGTGTATGTTAACTGAACCTCTTGACCTGTATCTGCATAAAATTATGTGTTGTGCTTTTTTGCATTTGAAGTGTGTAATGTTATTGTATTGTATTGTGTTGTGTTGTGTTGTGTAGGCTCTCTCTATGGGGATGATGACAGAATATTATCACTACATCTTCACAACACTGGTGAGACATACCTCACACACACACACACACACACACAAATTATTACTACAGTATATACTGTCTTATATAGTACATGTTGCATAGGAGAAGCTACTTGTTTCTGACACAGACAAAAAGTTGTTATTATACACAACACCTACATACAAAGTTATACTGAACTGTCTGAGTGGGTTCATAGTTGCAATATTTCACATAAATCCAATTTAAATAACAAGTAGTTGCTAAAATATATGGAAAATTTATAGTATTTTTTTTTTTTTTGAGTACGGCATTTTTTGGCATGATCCATTCCCTATGATTACTAGTTACTAATTTTCCCCCTAATTTTAGTTGCGTCCAATTCCCACCCATCTTGTTAGGGCACTTCCCCATCTACCAACCAGGAAGTGGGTAGGCTAACACGTGCTATCTTTGGCATACATGAAGCCACAGATTACGTCTTTCTGAACTGCTGCTCACGCAAAATGATATAGTTGTGTAACACAATTGGAGGAAAACGCTATCCACCTCTTCCGCCTGCATGGGTTTAAAGATGCCCATTTTTGGTTAGTGTTGCCATGATTGATGTGGGAGTGCGAGTATGCCACCATCCACCCCACAAGAAAATGTGGTCAGTCAGCTTTCTGGATTCACGGCTATGGGATGGTTGTAGCATCGTGTAGCATCGTGTAGGAATCGAACGATCTCAATGCCCAGATGATAGTGGCGAATTTGTTTCCGTTGCACCACTTGGGAGCTGAACTGATTATATTTTTGGACGGAAAATGACAAGAATAATAATAATAATAATAATAATAATAATAATAGCTATTATTTTTTTGATCTTCTCTCCATGCTTGCTGGGTTTCCTCTGTGTACTCCGGTTTTCTCCACCAGTCCAAAGACGTGCGGATTAGTCTAGTTGGTGTTCCCAAATTGCTCGTAGTGTGTGAATGAGCGTGTGAGTTCTGTGTGCTGTGATGGACTGGCCCCACACCCAC
>JAOVVA010000016.1:1596011-1611177 GCA_028565275.1 Leiocassis micropogon
AAATGAATGAAAATTAATTAATGAAATGATCCATTAAATTAAAATGGCTATAGGTTGCTTTAAGGTACGCTATGAACAATTAAAGCCTGATAGGTATTTTTGATTGATCTACAGATGGACAGGGGAAATGCTGACAACTATACATAGTCTGAACATTTTAACACCTGTCTGTATGCACACGATGAGAGGTTGACTTGTGTATCTGACATGTCTGAAGAAAAACAATTATTAGTTTTATCATATTTTGCTGTTTTGATCCTGTGTCTGAAATCACAGATCCTTTGACTTTACTATGACACACACACACACACACACACACACACACACACACACACAGAGTCCTGACAATCATCTCTATAGTGGTTGCTACCAGAGATGTGGGGTTGCTGTGGAAACAGCAGCTGGCGCAGTGACCTGGTGGAGCTCCTTTGCAGCAATTTCAGCCCATCCATCAGTGCAGTGATCTATTGCTGTCTAGAAGCTCCCTGCATGAAGAGAGACGGAAAGACATGTTTTAAGAGGGGGGCAGAGAGAGCGAGAAACAGCTGTATTAGACTGAGACAGATGTCTCCAGTTCGGCCATAGGAAATGAAGCACAAATCATCAGGAAATCAATTGTGCATCAAAAGTTTCATCAGGAGTTTTCTGTCATGTTAAAATCCCCTTGTTGCTGCCGGAGTGTGTCTGTTTAGCAGTATGGATGCATTGCTGTGTAGACACAAATCACATCTTGGACCTTCTTTTTGATCTTCTAGAGTGGGGACAAAATAAAACAAAAATGCAATGCAATACTTCAGTTGTCCAATGGACAATAGAGTTCGAAAAAGCATGCAATAATAAAACCCATTAAAGATAATAGGAACAATTGAGAACTTAGAGATTATGCAAATCATAATAAGAAACACTTAAATGCCTTTTTGGGATCGTTGCACTCAAGTAGCAATTTTTAGAGGTAGTGGGTAATTTAGTGGAAAAGGACAAAAAGAGTAAAATCATGCATTTTGCAAAGTGATTGAATACCTACAAGGCTTTAATAGTCATAAAACACACTACATAGCCGACAAAGGATGTGGACCATCACACATGTAAGTTTCTTTTCACACGGTTGCCACAAAGCTACAATAAAAGCACACAATTGTTGTAAGCATTACAAATTGTCTTCACTGTAACTAAGAGGCCCAAATCTGTTCCAGCATCACAATGCGCTCCATGACGCTCCATGAAATATCCAGATACGATATTAGATTTCTTCCAGATTTTCTTGCAATTTTAAACCTTTAAAAATGTTTAATGATTAATTTAATGTAGCCCATTCCTTATAACATAAATTTTCTCACTTAAAATGTTTAAACACATGTAACACCAGGTGTCTCTGTCACTTGCCGTAATATTTTTTTCTAAAGTTTGGCTTAGAAAATAGCTTAGTATAGTTTAGAGCGCCACCTGTAGGACTATAAAGAAATGGTGATGTTTTATCGCCTCAAATGACAACTTGACAGTGAGCGTGCAGGTTGAGTGCCTATTAAAGGCTACTAGATTTTCGACTAATTAGCGCTCACACTGTTTTGAGACTGGTGTAAGCGTGTGTAATGAGTGGGTTTAAGACCAATTTGCTTACAGAATTTGGATCAAAGGGCAGGTCAGAAGCTTTAAATGTACACGATTTTTGATAATGAAACGCCATAAAAATGTTGTAGCTGTAGCTCAAACGTATAGACATCGAATATGATCTAATCCCACACAGCACAAGAACTAACAGATGGGTAATAATGAAGAAAAACTACATTAGCTACATGAGACAATGGAGATAATTATAATGTTAATAGATAATGTTATTAGGGACGGGAATACCGCTGGTAAGCAATCATATAGCTTAAATGAATTAATCAAGGGAGAGAAATGATTTAATGAATGAGGATTGTTTGAGTTACTGTTAGTGTTCGAGTGAGAGTATACTGAAGAAGAGTAGCGTGAGCAAAAGATAGAGAGCAAGCAACAGTGTGGCTTTTAAAATGACACTTTAGCCAAATAAAAAATAAACAACTGAATATAATTAGCTACCATAATGCTACCTAGACAGTGACATGATCATCTTAACGATATTATTAGCCATCTTACTGCTATTTACCTAGGTAAAGACAAGACGTTGCTATCAAACATGAACTAATTACACTAATTGTCCTAAATAATAGTTTCTGCAGAAGATCCAGTAACCTTGCTTTCAGATTATTTTTTTGTCCTCTGGTTTCGAAACACCTTGCTGCACACCCTTAAATATCTAATGTGTAGCTTTACTTTGGTGTATCTTTTATGTTTAATTTTTCGTAATTCTTTTGTATTTTTATGTATAATTTTTTGTCTAGTGTTTGTACCCCAAATGGACATGCACACACAACCTGATTGCAGAAGACCTACAGTAATAGTCCGAGCAACCTCAGGCTACCTAGTTATACCTTCTATTTGTCTGTAACAACACAATGCATCATTTAAGACTCGTCATATCAAGAAATGTACAATTTAAAATGTAAATATATTTAAGTTGCAATAAAAAAAAGATTTAAAGAGAAAAATATAAAATGTATAAATTAAACAGGATGTGCAGAATGTAAATGTGCAGAATATGGCATAAAGTGGGACGAAGTGATGTGAGTCACCCGCAGTGTTATTCTTCAATTTTTTTTTGTCCATGTTTTTAAGTGCAAGTTGGTCCATTCGCACTTCTGGATGTGAGCAGTAGTGCGAATGTACAATGTGGTGAGTAATGTAGTGTGCTCCAAAACATGTAAGGAAACAAGGCACGTCCAGTCGTTTGAGTCCTACAGTATGTGATGTTCTGTGGTGTATTTCAGAGTAGAAGAAAAAATAAGGCTGAGGTTTCCCTCTGTCTTACTACATGTATGCCATTTATTTCAAAAATAGGTTTTCTACATTTATTTTCTAAGACCCTCCTCGTATACGAATTTGCACTGGCCATATCTCAGGAACCGGACAGGATACGGTAGTAAACTCTGTATCAAAATGAAACTAGGGAAAAAAAAAAAAAAACTTAAATCACCCATGTGACCTGATTTGATGTGACTGTCAGATTTCAGAGGTCAGGACTGGATAATCACTGTTCTGATGGTTGAATTACGCATTGGCATAGTGCATTCTGGGTATTGTAGTTTCACTAAATTGGTGTGTACAAACAAGAAAACTGAACCAAAATCTTAAATTATGGTAAAATGCAGACATTCAGTTATAATGCAAATCTATGCCACAGAATAATATATACCTTGACCAAAATTCTAGTTGTATGCCAGAATGCTCTTTTATGTCTTCATTTTTATTTATTAGAATTGAGTCTACACTTCTTACACTGTGTTTTCACGCCCCAAGTTGCATTATATGCCGCTAGGAAACTTAATTAACTTAGATTTCTACTCTATCTATCTCCTTATTAATAGCCTGTTCCCTCAATTGCTTGTGGTTACATTTAGCTACTGGGCCATTTTATTATGTGTGGGTTCCTTTTCCCCCCCTTTCTGGTAATTGTTAAAGTGATTTGCACAGAGTGAACAAACACCTCAGGTTTAACATTGAGGTTGTGTGTATTGTGCGGAATTTACACCACATCAGCTTACTTGTTGTGTATACTGTAGGATGTAGTACATCTAATACCACTTAATAGTGTTATTGATTTCAGGATAGTTTAACATTGTGTCAAGGTGTACATCTGTACATTTGGGTTTTTTGTGTGTGTAGTCCAATTCATTAATATTATATTATTATATTTTATTATTTATTATACTGTATTCAAAAAATTAAGGGGCACTGGTGGCTCAGTGGTAGGTGTTTCGCCTGCCATGCGGAAGGCCCGGGTTCGATTCTCAGCCACTGGATGCAGTGCCGGTCCCAAGCCCGGATAAAATGGGAGGGTTGCGTCAGGAAGGGCATCCGGCGTAAAACCTGTGCCAAGTTGTAGTGCGGACTGGATATTCCGCTGTGGCGACCCCTTGCCGGGATCAGCCGAAAGACCAACAACAACAGCATGTTCAAAAAATTGTAATCAATTAAAAAATTTTTTAATCAATTTTATCGTTAGGTTAATATGAGAATACACCACAATAACTTGCAGAATTGTACAAAATTGTAACATTGGTAAGAGAGAGAGAGAGAAAGTAAAAGAGAGCGTGAAACAAAAATCAAAACACTTGCTTGAAGGTGGACACACAAATGCTTCTCTATTCTCTTTTGTCAACACGCACACATGCACGCACACACACACACACACACACACACACACACACACACACACACACACACATGTGTATGCACATTGATATGCATTCTGTAGTGCTAGAAGAGACATCTGCAATTACTCCCTTTGGAGCCAGAAGCGATCATTAGCTTAGTAATGCTTAGTAATACATTTCACACAGTGACAGCTGAACTGCACACACACACACACACACATTTTCTCGTTCTCACACAATCTCACACTTCAGTCTCTTTACTCAGGGAACAATTCTGTGTGTGTCTGAACATCTAACCAGCAACGAACCCGATGACTGATGATGAATCTAGGGCATGCTGTCGCGTCAGCACTGTGTTCCTGAAGATTAATGTAACATACTGTACGCCACTGGGGTTAAACGTTCATTCACCCGCAAGTATCAGTAGATCACGGTTCATATCATGCAACACTCATCCTACACTAACTGTATAAGATAAATTTGAAAATTTATAGCAGTATTAGTGTTTATGTACTGTAACTGCATTACATGTAAGTGTATTATTGTAGGCAATGTGAAGTAGCTCGGAGTTACTTCAGCCGGGTTATAATTACTCTAGAAATTGAGGCAAATTAGTGCTTTTATTATTGGGAACCAAATGCAATTACAGATCATAGCATAAAATAAGTTAAATTAAGCTGTAATAATGTGCAATTAGAGCAAATCGTTTGTGTGTTTGTTGTTTTTAATTAACGTGCAATTACATTTTATATGCCAAAGGAATTGGTTATCGGTAAATAAGGAATAAAAGTAGGACCTATTATTTCCCTCTAACATTACATCCAGAAGTACTTTATTCCTCTTATACCCTAGCAATTTGTCAATAATAACATTTATAGTTATTCCTTTTTAATTTCCTGCAAGTTTTCCCCACATTTTGTCATCTGCCAATTCCTTCTCACCGGTCAGATCTAGCCTATTATACTACTACAAACTAGAAAGGGTGAAGGAAAATTCATGCTTCTGCTTTTTGAATTATATGTTTTTGAACTGCTGTTTATGTTAGGATGTACCTCGGCAGTATTGACATCTAGTGTTATGTATATCACCTTCGGAAATACAGTGCACATTATTGCATTCAAAACAACAAGAAAAGATTAACTAGGTGTTAAGGTGCTATCCATGCACATTTACATACTAAGCACATACACTCACTAAACACAGTAGTTGGGTCAGAGGTCACCGTCTCCCCAATTCACTGTCATTTCTCACGAAATAGGCGCTCTAAGCTGCCTTTAAGTCCTCCTTTCGCACTCTAGGATTGGCTCCTGTTTCAAGGCTCTGGCACCCTAAGCATTGATAGACCAATTCAAATTCTTGTAACTATTCATAACACAGAAGGTGGAAAAAAATTTATTTGTACACCTGACTTTGTCACTTTATCTAAAAATAAAAGCCTGCCTCGGTATCAGGTGATCGTTAATTGTACTTAATTCACTCCAGCTTTAGCACTATTTAAGTGCTGCGGTACACCTAATCTACTCTTCATAATGTTTCTGTGGTCTAATCTACTTTATACAAGATATATGTGGTCTGATTTACTTTATTCAAGATATGTGTGGCCTGATCTGGTCACTATAACATATGTGGTCTGACCTACTATATTTAAGATGTTCCAGGTTTGTTCTACTCTATATCAGTGATCTGATTAGTTCCATATAAGTTTTCTGTGGTCTGATCTACTCTATGAGGTGGCATATATCTCATATATCTAATATCTGATCTATATAAGATATCAGATGTCTGATCTGTTATGTATAACATATCAGCAGTCTGATCGGCTATATACAAGATATATGTGGTCTGATCTACTCTATATAAGATATGAGAGGTCTGATTTACCCTGTATAAGATATATGTGGTCTGATCTACTCTATATAATATATCCATTGTTTAATCTACTCTATATGAGATGTCGGTGGTCTGAGTTAGTCCATATACGATATTAGTGGTCTGATCTACTTTATGTATGATATCAGTGGTCTCATCTGAGGTTTACAAGATATATGTGGTGTGATCTGGATCTACTCTATATAAAATACCTATGGTCCGATCTACTCTATGCCAGTGGTCTGAGTGGCTCTATATAGGATTTCCGTTATCTGATCTCCTCTATATAAGATATCACTGCTCTGAACTACTCTATATAAGATACCTGTGATCTGATCTACTCTGTATAAGATATCGGTGCTCTGAACTACTCTGTATAAGATATCGGCACTCTGATCTACTCTGTAAAAGATATCAGTGGTTTCTTATATAGCCACAGATATGGTTCCCAGTGGTGTTCGTGTCTATGCCAGTCATCTGATTAGCTCTAGATAGGATTTCCGTCATCTGATCTCCTCTATATAAGATTCAGTATCAGTGGACTGATCTACTCTATATAAGATATCTGTGGTCTGATCAACTCTGTATAAGATATCTGTGGTCTGATCTACTCTATATAAGATATCAGTGGTCTGATTTACTCAGTGTAAGATATCAGTGGTCTGATCTACTTTATATGAAATATCGATGGTCTGATCTGCTCTGCATATCTGTGGTCTGATCTGGTCTATAGAAGATTTCTGTGGTCTGATCTGCTCTATACATCTGTGGTCTGATCTGCTCTATGCAAGATATTTGTGATCTGATCAGCTTTATATAAGATATCAGTGGTCTGAGCTACTCTATACAAAATCCCATCTCGCCACTGTCAAAACCTCTGCTACCGTATTAAAGAGGTTTTAACAACGACCCGAGTCTGCTTCCGTTCCTATCATACAGAATGCCAAGGCACAACAATCGTGCAGTATTTCCTGCACTGAACCAGCTGTGTGAACGGGGCTTATGATTGACAGGATGCCCCTCCCACTTAGAGAGCACAGCTGGTTTAGTTCAGAGAATCGAGCTCTCACTTTTCTGTTGTGACACTTACAAACAAGTTTATAGTTATGTTTAATGTTTAACATGGAATGTCTGTGGAGTAAGCTTGTTCCTGTTATCACTTTCTTTATAGCAGCTATAAACAGTCATTCCCTCAGCAGACTCTTTATTCTGTCTCTTGAAGTGAATAAAACAAAAGCACAGCCTGTCAAGTGACTAAAACACCACTATTAAAGAACATTTTTTTTAGCATTGCTATCTTCCCGTGAGCCAGTGAGTTGTTTCTGATTATTTGATCGTTTGTTTGATCGTTTTTATGTACTTGTCTCATGACTTTATTAACAGCTGTACTTCTGGAATGCATTCTGTCTGATAAGATACATAAGATGCTTTGCATGATAATGTGTCAATGCAAAACAATAAGCAGCACAGAGTAGATTTTAACTTTCCGGAGCATCTCTCTCTAAAACTGTTAGTCCGTACCATTATTATCAACTTTCTGCTCTAAGGACTTTCTTCTCTAAGGCACCTTGCAATAACAATTTAACCTATAACAATCGTAATGACATGAAGCTGATCTATATCTGTAGCTTTTTGTAAAAAAAAATCTTTTAAATGTGAATTCTTAATAGTGCACTGTATATCAAATCGATGTGGTGGAGACATTTTAGATAATATTTTTTAAATTTAGTACGGTAATATGAAACTGTGAAAAGGTCTGCACTTGCTCTTGTCAAAACGAACTTGTCCAAAAAAGATAATACCTGAAATAATAATGATGGAAGAGTTTCTTGTGTATCAGTTAATGTAATTGCTCTGTTGTTAATCATTAGCATTTGACTTATTCACACACACACACACACACACACACACACACACACACACACACACACACACACACACACACACAGTGGTTCACATGACCACATTTCCTGGTACAAAATATTACTGATCAGTAATTTAAAAAATTGTCACTTCTGTAATTGTGATGGACTGGCATCCGATGGTGGGCGATTAATCCAGCTTTGTGCCGAGTGTTACTGGGATAACTTCTGGATACAGTACATGACTCTGATAGGCATAAAGACATTACTGAAGTTTAATGAGTACAAATTTTGAGTCTAAATAATCATGAAAACAAAAACATGACTCAGAAAGCAAACTATGAATTAGCATTTAGAGTACCGTAATCAAGAACCAAATTAAACTCAATATCTATATGAATAAAAGAAAGAAAGGTTTTGTCTGTACATTAATCAGAACCTGCTCTTTTGATAATATTTATGGATGACCCACAGAACAATTTCTGTTGGTTTGTCTGTCTGTATATCTGTATATCTATCCGGATGATTTTGTCACAGCATCACGCAAAACTGGCTTTGACAATATTTAATGAAACTTTGCCAGTCCTTTGGTATTTGCCTAAACTTAAATCTGCGCCATAAATTAAATCAGAATATTGAAATAAGTGAAATTATGAGCAGTTTTGTGCCAGATTACCTCATGGCAGCCATCGCTTTTTAAAGTTAAGTTTAAAGTTTGTTAGTTAAGCCTTTATTTGTCACATACTGTATACATTACAGCACAGTGAAATGCCTTCTTCACATATCTCAGTGTAACTGGGGTCAGAGCGCAGAGTCAGCCATGATACAGCGCCCCTGGAGCAGATAGGATTAAGGGCCTTACTTAAGGGCCCAACAGTGGCAACCTTGTGGCGCTGGGGATCGAACCACCAACCTTCCAATCTCAGTGCCTTAGCCCTCTGAGCCAACACTGCTATATTTTTGGGAGAAATATAGCTAGCACTTTTGCCCTCAAGTTGGGCGTGGCTATACACATCACTCAACAGAGCCATAAAACACAAACAAACGCGCGACACAACATGGCTTACTCCATGAAAAGGTATGTAATTTTTGAAAACGGAATCTTCAAAGATGAAAGGACAGGCCATTATATGTTTATTCTTCCTGAAGGACGTTTAAAACCAGTTTGTATCATATGGTCAGAAATTGCTCTGCTAATTAAATCAGTCATGTGAAGCGCCACTATGAGATATGAGTCACTAGATCAAACATATCCTCAGGCGTCCGAGGTGAGGGCGTGTAAAATACCCGGACTGACAGTTTTATGCGCTCAAATCTAAATGTTGAGTAAAAGTAAACAGTCAGGTGCCGGATGTTATAATCTACACCCTAAACAGGGAGTGTATTTGGCTGATGACGAAAGAACTACAACTTAGTGTAAACAAGGCTTAAGATACTCAACCCTACAAAATGTTATTTCTTTCAAGTAATAAGTTTAACAGAAAGACAGACAGACATGTACGTGGGCTTCAACCTGAAATAATAATATCACTGATTACATTAAAGCTGCTCAGATTATTTGTAGCTCTAACCTTTTAACTATTTCTACAAACTATTTAACCGTCAACGATGGGTACTAATTCTAGTCTCGAGCAAAATGTTTGATGATCAACAAGCAACAGCAGGCAATGAAACAGAAAACATGCAGATCTTAACTCAATCGGGCCGAACGCCTTCTGTACTGGGAGTAAAGTAGTAATTATGTTTCTATCACCTACAGTATATTCCAGTCCCTACTATAGTACGGTTTATTTTCTTGCTTATTGCAGCGTTTATGGGGAGTTGGGTTTCGGTCTACCTGGTGACATCATAGGCTATAAATAGATAATATTGCATGGCTAAGCTAAAAGTTAGTGTGAAAATGGCAGCAATAAATGGGACATGTATATAATCCTGCTTAAGTTTTGGAAGTAATATTTAGAGAAGCACTTGTAAAAGCGGTTAGCATTATCACCTTGCACCTCCAGGGTCTGGGTTCGATCCCCATCTCGGGGTCTGTGTGCACATTCTCCGCGTGCTTGGTGGGTTTCCTCCGGGTACTCCGGTTTCCTCCCATAGCACAAAGACATGCAGATTAGGTTAATTGGTGTTCTCAAATTGCCCGTAGTGTGTAAATGTGTATATATGTGTGTGCTCTGTGATGGACTGTCACCCTGCCCTCGTGCCCTAAGGCCCCCCCCGCGACCCTGAATACATGGTAAAGTGGTATAGATGATGAGTGAGCGAGTGATTTTTTTTGGTCCTTGCTATGTTTATAAGACTAGTAAATAATGAAGCAAATGTTTTGTCTACATGTTTCTATATGCCAGGGATTCATTCGTTAATTCCCTTTTTTGGTTTGTATGAAGTTGATATGGTGAAATACAAAAGCACAAAAATACCCCGGGCCAGGACATCAGCCATACTGAAAGAAATAAAAAAATACTTGGGATTGAAGGGGTTAAATAAAGTCACTAATCAAGTAGAGACTGCAAACATGACTGCTGGCATGAATACCAAACAGGATGTACGCATAACCTTAACCGAAAATCCGACTGAACGCTCAGCATGGCATGAAGCAGTACACCATGACACGGTTTCTGTTACAGTGTGAAAGTGTGTCTTTTGACAGAAACAATTTCTGCAGATGTAAAGGATGAAAGTGCGATATTGAGGCTTAAGTAAAGCTTACCCAGGGCTTGGGCAGGCATCGGATGTTAATGAGAAGAAGCAAACTGGCATCAATCCACACGAGCAAGAGCTGACAAATACACATATGCTTGCTTTTTACAAATTGCTTCAATTCTACATGCCAAAACCCATCTACATACAGCACAGAGAATACAGTACACGGTATCACGCAGGGTGATTGCTACGCAATGCTGTAAATGTAAAATATAACTGAGTTCCCTATAGTCAGAAAAGCACCATGGCGTGAAAAGACTGCTTGTGTTATATTAAATTTTATGTATCATCATTCCTTTCGGTGTGTGTGTGTGTGTGTGTGTGTGTTAACAGACAGATGCAGCTCTGATGTACGACGCAGTACATGTTGTAGCAATAGCTGTGCAGCAAGCACAGCAGATCACTGTGAGCTCTCTACAGTGCAACCGGCACAAGCCCTGGCGCCTCGGAGGGAGGTTCATGAGCCTCATTAAAGAGGTACACACACACACACACACACATATATGCATTTCTTATACACATGTACACATGCACTGCTTATAGTGTATAAAGCAATTTTAAGTACACTTCATCCAGAATTCTCCCAAATGGCCTTTCAATGCATAAATAAATTGTGTGAGAGATATAAATAAATGCTTGCGTGGTAAGAAAAAAAAAATAGTTACAGATATGTAATACATGTCATTCTGTAGTGAAATAAACAGAACGGTTTATAGTGTGCAGCTGCCAGTTATTTGTGATGAGCGCACCCGTTCTGTATATGGATTCCCGTCGATATCATCATATTGTGTTCGGGGTTTTGTGTTATTTTGTTTATATTTAGTTCAGTATTTTGTCTCGAACAGGACTGGATCAGACTTTTAAGTCCAACAGGACTTCTGTACTTGCTTCATGACATCCGTAGTATTTTGAGACGGTCGTATTTTTAGATGGCATTATCGTGGGCACTTTGTGCAAAGGCCGCATGCCGCCCCATCCCTTTCTTCCTTTGTTGCGCTCTCTATCTCTTGAACTTCAACCTCTTCTTTCTTTGTCTTTGTTTTTGTCTCTGCCTAATTCTCTGACAGCTTTGAAGTCTGACTTCAGAAAGTGTCACTTTCAGAACAATGAACAGAGCATCTTCTTTGTAGTGCAATAATGTGCCCAGATGTCAGCGCTGATACCCTTTTGGTCACACTTCTTATTATCAGAGAGAAAGAGAGAGAGAGAGAGAGAGAGAGAGAGAGAGAGAAAGAGAGATTGATCTCTTCACAGAATCTGTTTGTAGAATGTTATCTTGCTATAGGTTATATGAATATATGTGGGGCGTTCAAGTGAAACCGAGACTTGTAATGAAATTTCTGAAATTTTTTGAAAGACTTCAAGCGCAGTAAAGTGTAAAATATTTGAAGGGGGCAAACATTTTAAAGAAGACCATACTGTACGTCTGTGAATGACCATTTGGACCGAGGAGACCCTGAAATTTAGCGAGTGGTGCAACACCTGATCCCTAAAAATTGACAGATAACTTGTCACGAAACTTGCAGAAGAAACAAATCTGTCTGTGCGAACTGTACACACAATCATTCACCAAAACCACTTGCACATTACAGTTATTGCAACATCCCCCTTACAGTCCTGACCTCGCTCCAAGCCATTTCCAGATGATTGCTCCATTAAAGGAGTTTCTGGGAGGCAGTCTGACCATGGCTCATCTACCCTGGTGGTATCCAAGCACTAGTGAAACACTGGGATAAGTGCATTAGTGTAGCAGGGGATTATATGGACAAATAAAGGGAGTTTTTACTCTCAGAACTGTTCTGCGCAATCAAAAGTCGCGGTTTGAATCAAACACCCCTTATGGTAAGTTTTAAAACCAACCATACTGGATTTATTCTACTGTATGTAAAATGAAAAGCACAGCTATTTTCACAGCTATACAATTTTAAAACATCTAAAACGCCTCATTGTGTTCTCTGAAGGCTTCGTGGGACGGTCTGACGGGACGAGTTCTCTTCAACAAAACCAACGGCTTGAGAACCGATTTCGATCTAGACGTAATCAGTTTAAAGGAAGATGGCCTGGAAAAGGTATTGTGTATTTCTCTCTCTCTCTCTCTCGCTTTCTCTCTCTCTCTCGCATATCTATGTATAGTCTACATTTGTTCATGTGAATATTAAATATACGTACGTCCTTTGGATCAACAGATTGGCACATGGGAGCCCCTGAGTGGCTTAAACATGACAGAGCATCACAAGAGTAAAGCCACCAATGTTACAAACTCTTTGTTCAACAAATCACTAAAGGTCGCCACTATTCTGGTAATGACACACACTTCTAAAAAAAATGATTCATTCTTCATCTCTGATTGTTTACTTATTATATTGTTTAAGATGATGACATCTCAAGCTGTGAAATGAAAAACATTAGTCTGCATCTGCAGGTTCCACTTTAATTTAAAACCAGATTATAAAACCACTTACGATGATCATCGTCGTTAATAATTTGTTTTTTCTCGTTCTGCACTTTACAAAACAAAGATTACTCAGAGCTCATTTCTAATTCTTTCGAAGCCAGTAGAGTTTGAGGATAGTTTTTCATTCCTTTTATTGCTTATACATACAGGAGGAACCCTATGTGATGTTTAAGAAGTCGGATAAACCTCTCTGTGGCAATGACCGATTTGAGGGCTATTGTGTGGACTTGCTGCGTGAGCTCGCCGCCATTCTCGGATTCCATTATGAGATCCAGCTGGTAGAGGATGGGAAGTACGGAGCGGTGGAGGAGAGCACGGGCCAGTGGAACGGCATGGTGCGAGAACTTATAGACCATGTAAGTCTTTGTTTTGGTTTCACATGGACTTCACAGAGTGTACCTCCATAGATTTCCATAGATGTCGTGTTTATTTACATCAATCATCCATAAAATTGAAACCATTAACATTAAAACCACCTAGAGTTTAGGTTTACCTCATGTCACATGGGTGGCTCTGGCCCTTTGGGGTGTGGCTCTGCCTTCTTCTGGGGGTGTGCTGTAGTGTTTGGCATCAGATCCTTTGGGTGTTGTGGGTTGCGGGGTGGGTCCTCTGTGGATCTGTGGACTTGTTTGTCCAGCACATCTCATGAGTGCGCGGTCAGATTGTGATCTGGGTTGTTCGAGGCTGGGTCGACAGGCTTGGGCTTTTTTCCTGCTGTGCTGTGTATGTGGTGTGTTGTGAGGCAATGGGTGTTCTGTTGTCTTTCTATCTGGTCCAGCATTGATTTTTTGCTGATTTGTGATGCTTTGGCTTTTCCTGTGGGATCGGACCAGTCGGGCTAGCCTTTGCTTCCCACGGGCTTGGGTGAGCCTTGAGTGCTCATGATCTTGTCACCAGTTTGCTGGTGTATAGTGAATATATGAAAACTGACCAAAGACAAACTTACAGTTTGACAAACTGTTTGTACATCGGAGAATAGATAGATTCCACAAACTAAAATATTTTAGGTTTCATATACTGTATACAGACCTTAAGTCGATTAGACCTAACTGTATGTGGCACATTTGGTATCCAAACATCATATTATATTGACTCTCCAGGCACAGTAATGGATTTAGTTGCAGAGTTTATTAAAGTACCAGACCGTCCAGGCCAGTTTGCCAGGTCAGCACAAAATGGCATGGCAAGAACAATAGGGTTGAGCAGATAATGAAGAAAAACATGGCCCAGTCTTCAGAATTATTTGCATCTAACCTGCAGTTTAAATACACAGTTGTTGGCCAGACATATTAAAACAACATATGCTATGTATTATAGTTCTCCCTGTGCACAAAACAGGTGACTTCCCTAATTAGCTCTCGCCTATCTAGCTGTAGAGTTGTGCTAATTAACTGAACAACTAGTGAGAAACTGTCTATGTAACAATGGTCTTCAGCTCCTGGAGCTATGGCCTTAGGTCATCTCCAGACATAAAGCCAATAGAAAACCGTTGGAGAATGGTGAAGAAGGCAGTAGCAGTCAAGAAACTGTCTTCTGTACATGATCTTCAGGAAGCAATCAAGCAGGCATGGATTGAGAAAGTGACACCAGACTACTGCACACGTCTTTCTGACTCTCTGCCCAGCTGGATCCAGCAGGTTTTGGAAAATAAAGGACTTCATATTAATTATTGATTATTGAATATTTTGGCCCACTAAATGAGAGCCTCAAGCAGTTTAACGTTTTTTGTTGTTTTGTGTGATGGTTTGCTAACTGTAATACTGCAAATTCACAGCTTTTGTGGTTTTTATTCCCAAGTATTGGAGCAGTCGTAGATGGGTGGATTAAGGTTTTGGGTTATTGATCAGAAAGACAGCGGTTTAAACCACAGCTCCACCAAGTTGCCACTGTTGGGCCCTTCAGCAAGGCCCTTAGCCTTGTCCTTTCCCGGGGTGCTGTATCATGACTGGTGTTGGGTGTAACACGTTAAAAAGTAACGCGTTAGAGTACTTGGATTACTTTTTTGATGTAACGAGTAATCTAACGCGTTAGGTCCGCCATTT
>JAOVVA010000016.1:1611277-1625976 GCA_028565275.1 Leiocassis micropogon
GCCAAACTTCGCTGAGTGATGATGGTAGAATAATTATAAAGGTCTTGACTAAAACAACATGCATGAGGAATCACAAAAGAATTGTCATTTTCTGCAGTGGAAAAGTACTCGAACTAGTTACTTTTATCAGAAAGTAATGCTGTATGGTAACTGATTACTTTTTAAAGATGGTAATTTTGTAATGTAATTAGTTACTTTAAAAAGTAACGTCCCCCAACACTGATCATGACTGACCCTGCGTCCTCTGACCTCAGCTCCCATGGGATATGTGAAAAAAGAATTTCACTGTGCAGAAATATATATTTAACAAATAAAAGATGAACCTTAAGTATATACAGTAATGGTAATAAGCATTATTACCGAATCAGGTTACGAAAGCTACACCATTCATCCCGCTCTCGCATTGCTTCTTATAGCTCTTGCATTTGGCCCATGCTTGCTGCCAGCTCCGGTTTGGCTTTCTTTCTTTACTTTCCTTGAGCCTTCTACCCATATCTGTTACTGCTGTGATAACACAGCAAAAGGATCCTTCTTGACAGTGGAGGCATTATGGGTATTGGTTTGGCTGTGCATGTGTGCATCCACAATTCCTGCTCTCAAGAATGAGTGGCTGAATGTTCTTGGGATTTGTCTGAAATTCTCATTGTAATCAGGTAATTTGATTTGATTCGATTTTGGAATTAATCCATCAGGGTCATGGTCATTACAAGGACAAGGGTCTGACACTGGTTTTCTTCAGTAATGTAAGTATATTTAATAGAGATTTATAACAAGAAACTGAAGGAGTTTGTATTAGATTTACGAACGGTGGCAGTAATTTGTTTATGTTTAACTACAGTATTCCTCAGGGCATTTTTTGTATCAGTCTTATCCTGAAGAAGAGTTTTTTTTTTTTTTTTTAATAAAAGCATATTGTATATGTCCTGAGCATGAGCACCTGGTTCACCATGAGAAGTCGTTTCTCTCTGTATCCACAGTCTCAGTATCAGGAACTAATTAACACACAGCACCCCAGGGTGAGCTCCCCGACTGAGGATCTGTCCTGCCATAAAATACATTGTGTCACTTCCATTTGGTTCTCTGGTCATTATATATTTCAAAGAGGCCCGGGGGTATAAAAAGGTATGCATTATGTAATGCAAGATGAATTCATCATTGTACGTTATGTCTGCAAATCCACTGGCTCTGTAAGCTCTCTTTGTTTTTTATTTTATGTGTGTAAATAGGGCCATTTATTACTTTTACTAACTAAAATATTATTCTTTGGAATCGGTTACGTTACAGTATTATACCCTCGAGTCACATTATACTTGAAAATTTATATTTAAATCATAAACCTAAAAAAACTTTTCTGTCTATCATCACTTTAGAGCATATAAGGTTTTCCATCCATCCATCTCTGTAGTCCAAATAGGGATCGTAGAGGCCAAGGGTGACCTTTGTATTTATTTCCATTTTCACAACTGTGCTAGGACTGCCGGTCAACATTTACACAGTGTGGACAATTTGGGAACACCAATGAGCCTAATCTCCATGTCTATGGACTGTGGGAGGAAACTAGAGTACTCGGAGAAAACCCACCAAGCACAGGGAGAACATGCAAACTTCATGCACGCAGACCTGAGGCAGGAATCGAACCCGGACCCTGGAGGTCATTGCAACAATGTCGGACCAAATTCCCCGGTTGAGACCAACTTTGTGAGGTGGCCCTGATCTGGTTCCAGTTAAACTCTAGCATAGTTTGATTTATTGTGAAAGCAAAGCTGAAAAGTGACATTGTAAAAGAGGCATGAGGCTCAAGCTAAGGCAAAGGACAGAGCTGAAGTGATGTGGAAATGTGACGCTCTCTGGAGGGCTGGATCGATGAACAAAGAGAAACAAATGGTGGAATTAGATACACAATAAAACACTGTGGTTCTTTCTCTAATCATCTAGTACAGGGATCTCTAAATGCTGGACCGTGGTCCAGACCCAAACCAAATCACATTTCTATGTGGACCCTGATGCTTTTTTGATAAATGAGAATAATTGATACACTAGTAATCTAGGATTTTTTCTCTCGAGGTGTGCGCAGCTATAGGCGTCATTAAGCAGAGCCAAATAATAACGAAAGTGTAAGACAGCATGAAAAGCGAATCTTCAAAGAGGACCAGATAGATGGTTGGTCTTTCGTCGCCACAGCGGAACATCTGAAACTGCACACAACTTGGCACAAGTTATACACCAGATAAAACCCCTTATTTCATCCAGGCTTGGGACCAGCACAGCATCCAGTGGCTTGATTTTGGGCATTGGGTAGGAGCCGAACCCAGGCCTGCTGCATGGTAGGTGAGAAACCTTCCACTGGGCCACCAATGCCCGATGAATGGACAGATTACACACTTACTCACTCATTGCTTTATTCTGTATAGAGGTCGTGGGTGACCTGGAGCCTATCCCAGGAGACTTGGGGCACAAGCCTGGGTACACCCTGGACAGGGTGCCAGTCCATCGCAAGGCACATACACATACACACACTACAGGCAATTTGGGAACACCATTTAGCCTAACCTGCTTGTTTTTGGACTGTGACAGGAAACCGGGGTACCCGGAGGAAATCCACCAAGCATAAGTAAAACATGCAAACTCCATACACACAGACCTGTGGTGGGAATCGAACCTGGACCCTGGAGGTGCAAGGCCACAGTGCTAACCACTACACCACCATGCCATCCATGGACAGATTAATGTATGTTTACTCTTCCTGCGGGAAGTTTAAACGCAGTTTGTCTCATATTCTCAGAAACCGGAGATAATAAAAAGGCAGTAATGTGAAGAGCCACTAGGAGACAAAACACGGATCGTTAGAGCAAACATATCCACAGCAGTCCGAGCTGAGGGAGTGTAAAATACCTAAACTGAAAGCTCAGTATGAAAGAGCAACTAGAGTCCTTTCACATTCATTTACAGTCCTGCAAATGAGTGCAAAAAGTGCAAATGAATGTTCGCTCAACATTGCATGGATTTTGGGGCAACAATGTTAGGACATTATTAGAAGATTCTATTTTCTGTTCAAAGAAATATGATTGGGATTGGAATACCTTATTTAATTTAGTTATTTAATTTGTTTAACACATAGTTTATTGATTGTTGTTAGTATTCCATACAAATACAGAAAAATATACAAGGCCATCAAAGATCTGTCCACATTTTTAACGTAGTTCAGAAAATTTACTTTAAAATTTACTGGAAACTTTTTTCAATAGACTTTCACTGACTGCATAGAATGTATAGAGATCTGAATCCTAACACAAACATGAAATTTGGACCTCAGCTGGGAGAAAATTTTATTGACCGGACCTTATTAAATTTTAATTCAGTACCTTTGGTCTAGCATTTTATCGAGTGCAGCCTGAGTGATTCTTGGTTTCATGATTGCCAAAAGTAACTTGTTTTTTGCTGTATTTCTCTAAAAGTGCCTGCACAAGTGATATTGTTATAGGTTGTTTAAACTGCTGTTGTTTAAACCAGCTATCCAGTTTGACACTAAAACCCCATCGGCTATTGTTGTGTTTTTTCCAGTCTCATTCTTCTCTGCCAGCAGCCACATCTGAAATGCCCCGGAGCTAGTAAGCTTGCTTGGGATCAGGCAAAACAAACCAAATCCCCTTCCAGTTGAGATGAGGTAAAGCACCAGAAAGCTGTAGCAAGCTCTGGAGCACCTGCTAGTCCTTGTGCTTTAAAGAAGTTCCTCAAGTCAAAGAAGGGCTGGATTTGATTTCCTTGGCAAAGGGCTGTGGCAATTTATTGTCTCTTGTGCCCAGTTTTTTTTTTGTTTTTTTTTTAATTACAGTGATTTTCAACACTCTTGCCAGCATCAATGATTTAAATACAATAAAGTGCACAAACACAATGTGTTGCTCTGGGGCTTGGATCATGGTTAAGGCCTGTTCTCATAAGTGCTTGCAGCCTACACAGAGAAAATGAATATAAATAGTTTATTATAAATAATTTATAAATGTATAGACTCAATCATTATATGCTCATTGCATCACAGCTTCTATCACAATAAGGTGTTGGTCCACCACAAAGGATCATAACAGTTTCAGGGAGCTGTGTTTAAAGTGAATGTCTATAACTATTATTACATTTTTACATCTTTAGTTTAATTGTACTCTCTAATGCCCTTTATTCATTGTAGCGAAATGTTCCTATTTTAGGTCACGGACAGTCGTATAAGCATTTCACTGCTTTTACGTGATAAATAAAGTTAGAATTTTTTTATTTAAACAATCCTCTAAGGTAGTGGGTTTGATGACAATCTGATTTTTAGGTCGGTCTTAAAACTTAAATCTGTTTTTCAGATTAGATCTGTGTAGGTGGTCCTAGATTGGACCTAATGTATATCCAATATGTGGTCATGTGACTGGAATGAGAACGGTCAGATCAGAATTTGTGCTACTTTTTGCTTCTGCGCATGCAGAATGACATCATCTGTCAGCACTGCCAGCGTTGGGATTGCATAGCTGTGCTACCAATAGCTGCTAAAACAAATATGTAAAAACAGGAAGTCTGGCCTTCTTCCTTCTTCTGGAACTCAGCAAATACAGATGACTAACTGCTTGTCGTCCTCCAGAACAAAACCCCAAGCATGTTTTTGCCAAAATCCCATACGTTGTTTAAATTGGATGAGTGGTTGCACAAATATGTTTTGTTTTAACCCAAGAAAAGATGTATTGATGTGCATATGCATTTTGTTTTACAGGACTCATGCTTCCATGATAAAGTCGCATGAAAACCATTTGTCGGTATGAATGTGAACCGTCATGACATGCAAATCCGATCTGACCAAAAAAGAATCAGAATTGAACTCAATATGGCTTGTAATGTCAACGTAACCTACATGATCTCTTGCAGCCTGTGGATTGGAAGAGACCACTTCCATCACTCGACATGGTCAGTCAGGATAACTTAATAACAACACAATAACTTTGTCAGGATTTGAAGGAACTCTTCTCGCAAGTGAACCAAAACTATACCAGCAAAAGCCTCCCACAGCATAACAGCCTTCTTGCCTTTTTTTAGCTGTTGACTGTCTGTATTCCTTTCTTAATTGGGACATATGGGGAATCTTAGCCCTGGGAGATAATGACAGCTGGAGGAGATGGATGAGAGCTTGGCAGGTTGGAGGAGCATTGTTAATCTTTTCTCCTGGGATGTTATTAACACACACTGTAGCCAGAGCATGTCCATGTGTGAAAACACTCCATCATCCAATGCAGTCAACAATCCCGAATTAATTACTGATGTAATCCTTTATTATTTCCCTTAAATTAAGTGTGTCATCAGCTGAACACTGGAAGGTCACACCCGCTTCATTGTGGATCTCATCTGGATTTTTAAATGATTTGTAACATACAGTACAGTAAAGTTCAATAGTAATAACAGGACATTTTAAAATATTGTTTGAGTTAACCGAATCATACTTGAACAAATAAGTGGATTAAAATAATAAAGAATCTGTAAACCATAATAGTTGAGAGTCAATTAGTATACTCAATAACAATGAGCTATTATAGATAGAATCTAAAAAGAAATTAGAGAACATCTACCACAGTGTGTTTAAAATGTATGCCACAGAAAAGTATGACATCATTTGATGCAGGCCACTTGGCCTTGGGAAAAATCATTTATGAGTTATAATATGGAGTTCTGTTAGTAACTTAGCTGACAGAATGCAGGCAGACATTAATATATTGATATATTAAAATGATATGAATGAGAAAATCATTAATTTATTCATTCATCCTTTATATCGCAGAGCCTGGAGCCTGTCCCAGGGGTCTTGGGTCACTAGGGAGGGAACACCCTGGATAGGGGTTTAACCCATTACAGGGCACATACTCACTCACCCCTGCTGAAGGAATCAAACCCTTGACCCTGGAGGTGTGAGGTCACAGTGCTAACCACTATACAAATATATACACGAAATATACTATGTGGGAATCTATTAAAAAAATGTAGTACTTAATTTTTGTAACTATTTAGCAGAGTGAAGATATTATTGGAAAAATTATGACAATTTTCAAGCTAAGCCAAGCATAGGATGGATGTGAGATGTACCCGAAATTATAGCATGACTCATCTGTTATTTTAAATGTACGAACCAACCCAACTCTTATATAGTCATCCATAAATATCCCCCTCAAGCAGCCTGTCATTTCATTGTGCCCTGATATTTTTTCCAGAATTATGTCATTTCATACTATATCTTGTTCATTTTGGTAAATTTTGAATCAGCATTTCATATGAGCTGGTGAACGCTGTGATAAACTAGCCAGACCAGAAGAAATGAGTCCATTATTTGAGAGCTATTAATCAATGTTTCTTAATTGCTTCTCTCTCTTTGCTGTTTTGTTTGACAGAAAGCAGATCTGGCAGTGGCTCCCTTGGCCATAACGTATGTGAGAGAGAAAGTCATCGATTTCTCCAAGCCCTTCATGACTCTTGGCATCAGCATCCTGTACCGCAAGCCCAACGGCACAAACCCTGGCGTCTTCTCCTTCCTCAATCCCCTTTCCCCCGATATCTGGATGTATATTCTGTTGGCTTACTTGGGTGTCAGTTGTGTGCTGTTTGTCATAGCCAGGTAACATGCCAACTTTGGTGGAGAAAAGAACAAAAAATTCAGTTTTTTCACGATAAGAAAATTCTCCAAAAAAAAATTCTCACTTGTTTACAGTATATTATATTTTTTTCTTTTAACCGCAATACTTTTGAGTGTTGTCCTATTTCTAACACCCTCAAAAGTATTGTGGTTAAAGTGTCCCATGTGTCCCATTTCAGTGTTACTGGAACTATGATATCTAAAAAGAAAAGCCATAATTGTCACCTAAGTTGGTTCAGAATATGCATAGAACAGTTTTTTATGACACTGTTGTATGATGGGTAAGTTTGATTGTATCATTATTGTAAGCCTCTACATACTGTACCGCTGATAAAATTGACGTTGTGGTTGTTTTTTAAGGTAGGCTAATGCAGTAGTAGGGAAAACCTAAATCCAGATTAGAAATTTTAACATTTGGAAACGGACATCATCAGGAAAAATAATACAAGAATCTACTGTAGTAAAAAAGCACGAGAAAGGTCACATGATCTTAAATCAAAATTAGTTCATATAGTCAAGCTTATCAATAACTTCAACTGGTATTCTAATGTACCTGATTTTCTCTATTTGTCAATAACATTAAACTTTAAATAGTTTCACATCATCATACAAAATGTAGTATAAGGTAAGAAGAGCATGAGAAAACACAAAATCTCCCCCGCCCACCCTTGGGAGAAACTTTAATGAACGCGTTTGAATGGTTGGATGAACTTCCCATTTAAGGTTCTGTTGCAGCATCTCAGTGGGGTTCAAGTTAGGACTTGACTAGACTGCTACAAAACTTTATTTCATTTTGTTTTGTTTGAGCCATTCTGACGTGAACTTTGCCCTTGTGCTTTGGATCATTGTCCTGCTGTGTAACAGGATTACAGTTAAGCTTCTAATCATAGAGAAGCTGAGATTCTCCTTTAGGATTTTCTGTTAGATGGCAGAATTCATGATATTATTAATTATGGCAAGTCGCCTAGGCGCCTAGAGCAGCAAAGCATTCAGTCGCTATTACATAACCACCATGTTTGTCGGTTGGTTTGATGTTCTTATTAGGGAATGTTGAGTTAACTCTATGTCAGATGTAACAGGAACCCATGACATTTTAAAAGTTCCATTCTTTGACTTGTGTGTAGAGCTTTATTCTAATTTTGTCAGGTTTGTCAGTCTTTTTTTTTAATTGGGCATTTGTTAGACATGTCTTTATGTTCCTTATGATTAACAATTACCTAGTAATTTCCTTGTGGTGGAATCATCAAAACTGACCTTTACAAAAGGCGCGCAGTTTCATACATATCGTTTCTTTGTGACTTCCTGACTGAGTCATCAAAAGGTTCTTGGAGAAATTTCAGTCAACCAGCCACTTCTTACCATTGTTTCACTTTTTCTCCACTTGGATATCATGGCCCTCAGTCTGGTTTGCTGGAGTCCTAGAACTTTAGAAATATAAGTGGCATTATAACCCTTTCCATAGTGATGTATTTCAACCTTTTCATCTATTTTGGAATTTCTTTTGGTTGTGACATGGAGTTATGTTTGCCGAAGTCTCAGAGCTCCTCCAGACTATGTCTGTTAATTCTCTAGTTGAAATACTCTTTAGATTATTCTAAAGAGTACCTTTTTAGTACTTGTTGCACTTCTCTTCCAAATGCACCATTTCAGTGTCTATGTAGACATGTATATGTTTCAGTATCTATATAAATACCTATATATGTAAGAACTGTCAAACCACACCCTTTCAAAGAGCTGCAAAGCTGAGACACTTCTTTTATGAGGTATAAATATGAGGGAAAATATAATTGGCTTGTTTAATCATAAACTAGACATTTGGTGAACAGTTTACATCCAAGTCATGTTTAGATTTAGCAGAACCTAATTATCAGATCAATTAGATTTGAATAACTGGCAGAAATAATTAACTCAGGAGGATACTTTTTACTCCGTGCCAACTGGTGTTGGAAAACTGTTTCCCTTCAATTAATGAAACGATCACTTACACACTGTAATTTTTGTTTCGTTCCAATAAATCTGGGAAACTTGACTCTCCATGACCAGTCCTCAATTCAAGTCCTGCACGTTAGCAGGGTTTGGAGATTCACCTGCTCTAACGCTCATACTCGGCCTGGTAATCAGCTGGTGATTTGAATCGGGTGTCTTTGATCAGTTAAAGCATCAAATCATGTTGGTCTCTGGACAGTCTGGACACCTAAGCTCATGTGTCTGTTTAAGGTGATTCCTTTCATGTTACAAATTTCATTGGGCCAAGACACACATGTACATCAGGCAGTAAAAAACATCAGTTCTTTTTTTTTTTCAGTCTTATGTCAAGGTGAAATGCTTGATCATCTAACAACAGGACTTGCTTAGAGAGCTCCTTAGAGAACAGAGTTACAGCTACTGGATGTTGAGTGCTTATACATAATTTAATAAATCTGTTGAATTATTTAAAAGGGAGGCATTTTTTGGCATGAAATGAATGGATAATGTAGCGTAATAAAATATTCAAATATCCTAATGGTTTTTAAGACAACTCTAGATAAATCCTTTAAACAGTAATGACTATACATTTAATGGAATACAGGATCAGTCAATCCAGGTGTTTTATGTATTGCAGTTTTAATTTCCCTTTAATGCCTGTCTAATCATCTTTTATCTCTTTCTTCTCTATATCAGGTTCAGCCCGTATGAGTGGTATAATCCTCATCCCTGTAACCCTGATTCTGACATGGTGGAGAATAACTTCACTCTTCTAAATAGTTTCTGGTTCGGAGTTGGGGCTCTCATGCAGCAAGGTAGAGGCTTCAGCCTGTCTGTGCAAAATTTCTGGCTCACTGTAGCCCAGTCGGCTTCTCTGGGGCCCCCTTCTGGTTGAGAGCTGATACTACAGGCTGCAAAGGACTCTGTATGTTAATGCACTGTAGAAGTTACTGAGACCAAGCTAAAGTTCATAAAAACAAATAACACTTTAGCTTTACAAGTCTCAACATTCTTGTAACAGTGATGGCCAAAATATTTTCACAACACTGATATTCTAATCCGAATTAGAGACAGAAAGATTTATCAGGAAGATTTCGTACTCTAACCATCACTGCTATTCATTTAATGGATAGAAAACATTAGAAATAATTGGTGGCATGGTGGTGTACTGGTTAGCACTGTTGCCTCGCACCTCTAGGGTCCGGGTTTGATTCCTGCCTCGGGGTCTGTTAGCATGTTCTGCTAGTGATAGTGGGTTTCCTCCGGGTACGCCGGTTTCCTCCCACAGTTCAAAGACATGCAGATTAGACTAATTGGTGTTCCCAAGTTGCCTTTAGTGTGTGAATGCGCGTGTGAATGTTGACCGGAGGTCCTACCACGGTTGTTAAAATAGGAACAAAATACAATAGTCACCATTGGCCTCCACGATCCCTAGATGGACTACAGAGTTTCATGGATGATTGATGGAAATAAAGTGTTGCAAAGGCCTGTGCAGTGCTCTTTCTCACTTGCACTCAAAAGAGTAACAGAACAAAAAGAATACACAAAAAAAAAAGCATTTACATATTAGACAGATTTTACTAAAGTTTCATTTAGGCAGTTTAATTTCTATAAACTGCATAAAATTAACATAGTTTAATAAAAGATCTTTTAATCATGACATCAGTTTATGATACTAGAAAACAGTGTAAAACCACAAAACCACACATGGCTTAGCTGACCTTGCTTAAGAATTAATGATACATGGATGCCCAGAAGTCATTGTTTAAAGTCCTCAGTGAAAATATGGATCTTAATATGGAACACATAAAGGATGATACCGCTATACACTTCACCCTGGGGAAGGAACACTACAGAGTCCCTTGCCACTGTGGTTTGCCCCATAGAGGTCAGTGGGAAGTAGTGGCGAGGTTTGAAGTTACCTTGAGTGCATGAAAGTAAAGACCCAACGAGGTGTTGTTTAGTTGGGCAGGAAATTAATCCTCTACTCTAAGGAAGAGGATTAGGCCCACCATCGAAATATGTTTGAGTTCTGACTTTTTTCTAAGACTGTTTCTTTAAAATTCAGTTTAAAATCAGAATTCTGATATAAAATCATTTCATTGACATTTCACAGACAAACCTTAATCTCAAACAAAACCTGAGATTAAAGTTAGAATTCCGTGATTAAAATGAAAGTTTCAGGACGTTTTTTCTGAGATTACAGTTTGTCTGATTAAAAAAAAGTCAGAATTTTAATTAATTTTAATTAATTCGTAATAAAGGAAAAATCTCAGAAAAAATCAAGAACTCAAATAAATCATTTAATGTGGCCCTATTCTTCTTCCATACTGTTTAACCAAATTGTGTTTTAAAGGAAAAGTATGCAATTACATGCTGTACAAGTGTGCCATACATTTTTTCCATGTTTTTGAAGTGCATGCAATGTCCATAATTACCAAATGTGTAGAAATGACTTTTAAACCTACAATATTCTTATTATAATGATATGTCTCAATTTTAGCAGTTTTAGTTTATGGATAGAGAATAAAAATAAAAGTAGCTGGTATGCATGCTGGTGTCAGTCTTCACAACTGTCCTTAGGTGTCTAAATTACAACAATACTTAAACATTCTATAGGTAAGTGAAAAGGTACCATTGAACTATGCTGGCAATAAATTATGAAGATGAATTATGAATTTTGTACTGTAGCACAAAATTTTGGAAACCTGAAATCAAAAGATAAATACTTTTTTTGTAGAGGATTTAGACCTGGATAAAGCAATAGGTACTTCCAGGTACACTGGCTCACTTTTTACCAGGACTTCCCTTTTCATGTTTTCTATTGTTTTACTGTTTCTTACTGTATATCCTTTCAATATCGTACTGCCATTTGTGCTCCTCTTCAATATACTATCCTCTACAGGGTCTGAGCTCATGCCCAAAGCTCTCTCTACCAGAATAGTGGGAGGAATCTGGTGGTTCTTCACCTTGATCATCATTTCATCATACACAGCAAACCTCGCTGCTTTCCTCACTGTGGAGAGAATGGAGTCTCCCATTGACTCAGCTGATGACCTGGCCAAGCAGACAAAGATCCCCTATGGTGTAGTTGAAGATGGATCTACCATGACATTCTTCAAGGTGCTACAGCCAAAGTTAACGTCAGAGTTGTTTTCAATTTTATTTTTTTTATTGCCGGGATACTCAGTCTATAAGTCTGCTTAGAACTCAGAATGTTTTTTTTTTATCTGTCTTATAGAGTCTAAGACAGAACCTGTCTTGCAACTAAATGACCAGAAATTAATTGACGCTTATGAAAGCAGTTTATAGGTAGCAATTTTGCTATAAATTTTTTCAAATGAATGTTTTTTTTTTCTCCATTCTACTAATGTAGAAAACAAAGATCTCTACTTATGATAAGATGTGGGAGTTCATGAACAGCAGGAGGCAGTCTGTGATGGTAAAGAGTGTAGAAGAGGGCATCCAGCGAGTCCTGACATCTGACTACGCGTTCCTCATGGAGTCCACCACAATCGAGTTCGTAACTCAGCGCAACTGCAATCTCACACAGGTTGGAGGCCTAATTGATTCCAAGGCCTATGGAGTGGCAACACCTATGGGTAAATACTACACTCTGGACCTGGAGCTCATAGTACAACTGTGTTATCTGCATAACCTTTATTTCACACTTTTCTAATATAATTAAAACTATAAGAATTACAATTAAGGGGCTGGAATGATAGCAGAATTAATTATTGTTCTACCCCAGTGGGCATGCAGACAAACCCTTATATCTTATGTAGAAGGTTTGTACAACTCAAGACGTCTTATGAACGTCTGGTTTGTATGGTCCTGAAGATGTCTTATAGTTCTATACACAACATGTGCATATAATAAAGTCAAGCATACTCACCATACAAATTCACTAGTATGTTAGATACTGTAATACAGTACTGTGCAAAAGTCTTAGGCACCATATTATATGCTGTACCAATTTTGTTGTATATGTTTATCATGTCTGCATAATTATGTACAAAATCATTCAGTATTTCCATATATAACTTAAAAATTAATAAGTAAATAACAATACAGGAGAATATGTGCATGGCTGTAAAGAAAAAATATACAGTATAGTACAAGACCAGTTTTCAGATGAAAACAAAAATCCTAAACTTCTGCATGCATACCCTCCTGAGATTTGCATAAAAATAGAAAGGAGCGAGTGTGACAAAGTTACCAAAAGAACTCATATTCTCCAGCATGCTCAGTAGACAGTGGTCTGTCTTGTACTATATATTTTTTTTCTTTACAGCCATCCATATATTCTCCTGTAATGTTATTTATTTATTTATTAAATACTGAATGATTTTGCACATAATTATGCAGACATGATAAACATATATAACAAAATTGGTACAGCATATAATATGCACCATATTATAAGACTTTTGCACAGTATTGTATATAGAGAACATTTTCAAGGAATTGGCAGATAAGTAACATCTGGGTGTTGTAGGTATGGTATTGTACTAGAACAGGTACAGCCCATAGACATGTAATGGTCATGGAACCTACTTATATACATGGAAGTCTCATTGTGACTGAGTTTGCATGATGCTGTGATAAAGTCTGGCTGAACAGACATACAGACAAACAAAAAGACATTTTTTTTCTTTTTCAGACCAATGTACAGACAAAACTTTTCTTTTATACATATAGGTAATAAACTGCCACGGGTATGTTTGCTCTAACGACCTATGTTTTGTCTCATAATAACATTACTGCTTGTTATTAGCCCAGAGCATGAGACAAACTGGTTTTAAACTTCTGTAGGAAGAATAAACATACATTGGTCTGTTCATTCATCTTTGAAGGTTCAGTTTTTATAGTTTACTTTCCTTTTATTAGAGAAAGTTATGGTGTGCCACGCTTTTGATTTTGTTTCTTGAGGATTATTACGGTATGTCGATGCATTACCGTTGTTTCTGTGTTTTCCGCATACTCTGTGTATACAGGGTAAACTACTGAGTTGATGGGCCCTGTTGGATGACATGTATAGCCACTCCCACTTTGAGGGAAAAAAATAGTCAATAAAAAAGCGCTAGATGCTGTGACATATTCTTCATAATCATAATCTGCTCACTTCTACTTAACATTTTGATTTAGTTTATGGTGCAGGTTTAATTTCAGGTAAATTCCTAAGTACTGCAGTAAGTTTTATTGAATTCTGTCCCGGCAGTTTTGCATGATGCTCTGACAAAATTAGGCTGGACAGACATACAGACAGACACACAGACAGACAGACATACAGATAGAAAAATGTTTCTGAAACTGTCCTCTGGGTCCTCCAATGTATGAAATGTAATGATATAATTGAAGGAGCGAGTTCTGAACAATGCAATGTATAGACAAAACCTTAATTTTATTTATATAGATTGTTTATCCTGTTCAAGTCACTTGTAAGCACTGCAGACCATAAACATTACTTAATAGACATATAGTGTGTCCAACCCATTGTAATCTATGCCCAGAGATCCCATCTGTACAATTCTTAGATTCCTAAACTCACTAAAGTTATATGAATTGTCCTTATAGGCTCTCCTTACCGAGATAAGATCACTATAGCGATCTTACAGTTGCAAGAAGAAGGAAAACTTCACATGATGAAAGAGAAATGGTGGCGAGGTAACGGTTGTCCAGAGGAGGAAAGCAAAGAGGCAAGTGCACTGGGAGTGCAAAACATTGGCGGCATCTTCATCGTGCTGGCTGCTGGATTGGTCCTTTCAGTTTTTGTAGCTGTCGGTGAAGTGCTATACAAGTCCAAACTGAATGCACAGATGGAGAAGGTAAGGGTACATCTTGACTGTCCACAACCTCCATTGTTTATTTTCATTAGCTTTTATCCACATATTACCAGGGCTGCAACTAACGATTATTTTAATAATCGATTAATCTGGCGATTATTTTCTTCTTCTTCGATTAATCGATTAATCGATTAATCGGATGAACAACAGAAAACTGAGAAAATAATTCCTTTCCAGCCCTTTATTCAAAACAGAACTAAAATCTTTAGAAAGTGCACAAACATGTTGCTCCTTAAGCTGTT
>JAOVVA010000016.1:1646384-1658504 GCA_028565275.1 Leiocassis micropogon
GTGTGTATATATATATATACACTGTTGTAGGGATACTGTAGCTCCTTTTGCAATGGTTTAACTAAAATTATATATATATATTTAAAACACGGTGTTGTCCATACTGCTCCTATTGTTCTGTAGTTAAAAAAATACAAATATTAATCATTAAAAATAAATATAATTAGCTAAAATCATCAGATGAAAAGATATATTTTAAATGATAGGATAATTATTTTGTGAAAAACCTTTAAAAAATTGTTTTGGCTACACTAGATTGACTGTAGGGGTAATTAATAATAATCTTATTGCTAATATGTTACATTTTCATTGACTAAAATACTTAAGGGCTCCTTTGACTAAAACCAGACAAAAATGTTCAGACTTTTAGGCGACTGAAACTTGACTAAACAAAAATAGGATAAGATTGACAACATATGATAAAAACTAACAGGGACATTTATCCCGGGACTAAGACTAAAATTAAAAATAGCTGACAAAATTAGTAACTACAGTAACTGTAATGCTGCAGACACTTGTTTTGGATAGACACGCATATGGTGTCCAAATACTTATGGTTATATGAAGTATATATGTAAGACTCTAGTGTTGCAAATAAACACATAAAAAATATATCTAGCAAATAAACAGAACTGCAACTGAGTTCACACTGTAGCACATGAAGATAATACCTGATTAAGGCTTAAGTTATATTTCTTTAGGTAATGATTTAGGATTTGTGATTTATGCCATGCCCAAATGTGCGCTTAATGTGCATACATAAAACCATTTCCTTAAATTTCCTCCCTGTCATCTGATTTCTATGTGGTTAGCGGTTTTTCTGCTTCTGTCTTTCAGATATGCAGCAGACCGTGGTCATTTTGTTGCTGGCGTTCTCCACAGCCACCCAGGCTCTGGACAATGGGGTGATGAGAACCCCACCTATGGGCTGGCTGGCATGGGAACGGTACCGCTGTGACATTGACTGTGACAATGATCCTCAAAACTGCATTAGGTATGTACAGGTTGATCAACATGCTGGCTAATCTCAAACCTGTGAAAGTCTTGCAAAGGAAAGTGCAAACACTATTCAAAGAAAATACACACAGACTATAAATCGCATTAAATTAGCAAGTAAATAGTAATTTAATCTTAAAGGTTTTTTTTAATTACAAACTAACAATTATACCTTGTTTTTTAATTGGAATGGCAAAGTGACTAGGGCCAACGAGGAAGAGTATGATGTTCGATGACAGTGTAGGCATTAGTTATTAGTCATCCTTATTACACAATTATACACTGCCTGATATTGAACAGTTCTCCTTGTGCTGCCAAAACAGCTCTGGTCTGTCGAGGACATGGACTTCACAAGGCGTATGAAGGTGTGCTGTGGTTTCTTCCACCAAGACCTTAGCAGCAGATTCTTTAAGAAATGGCCTCCATGAATCTGGCTTGTTTGTCCAGGACATCCCAGAGATGCTTGTTCAAATTGAGATCTGGGAAATTTAGAGGCCAGATTTGAGGAACATGAATTTTTTCTCATGTTGCTCAAACCAGCTCTTCTGCTGGATCAGACTAAACAGCCTAACTTTCGCTACCCAGGTCATCAATGATCATTGAGGCTTGGGCAGCTATGACTCCATCACAGATTCACTGGTTGTCATTTCTCGGGTCACTTTCAGTAGGTACTACTAACCACTCTGTAAAAGTAACAGCCCATAATATCTGCTATTTTGGAGATCCTCTGACGCAGTTGTTTAGCCATCACTGTCTGACTCTTATTAATATTGCTCAGATCCTTAAGAGCTGTCTGGCCACTTGCTCCCAACCCTCGTTTTAATCTTTATACAGTATATAAACCTGTATTATTGATTTTCATGTCAAATATCTGATAACTCACCAAAGGATACTATGTGTCCAAAAGTATGTGGACACCTGACCATAACACAAATCTGTGCTTGTTAAATTATCCCATTCCAGATTTAGTGAAGTAGTTTCAGTGAATTGTGATCTGCCCTTCTGGATAATTTAGATGACAATACTAATTTTGCAGGAAGAAATTCAAGCTTAAGGAGATCTTGTAGCTGGAATTGATTAATGTTTTTTTCTGTTATATACAGTAGAATGTTGTGATGTGAATGTCCTTTTTTCTTTGTCTGTCCAGTGAGGTGCTGTTCAAGGACATGGCAGACCGACTGGCTGAGGATGGCTGGAGGGAGCTCGGATATGTCTATATCAACATTGATGACTGCTGGGCAGTGAAGAGCAGAGATGCACAAGGACGACTGCAGGCAGATCCAAAAAGGCACTATACTCTAGATTGCAAATGCTCTTCAAAATAATAATATTGCTATTTCATTAATAATGTTTCATATTTAATACATTTATTCCACATTTTCTGCCAATATTTAAAAAATATTATTACTAGTAATAATAATAATACAGAAAAATATTATAATACATTTATTTATACACTGCATAATGTTTGCCTGGTTAACTTTTTATATTACTCTATTTACAGTATAATTATCACCTACTATGCCTTCTGTACATTAATCACCTTCATCCCTGTACACATGGACTCATACCCTTATTTACGACATTTGTTCTTCTTGTTCTTTGTCCTCAGGCTGTTCCCTTTCAGGGGTTGCCACATCGAATCATCTGCCTTCATCTAACCCTATCCTCTGCATCCTCTTCTCTCACACCAACTAACTTCATGTCTTATTCTCTCACTATAAATCTCCTCTTTGGTCTTCCTTTAGACCTCCTGCCTGGCAGTTCCAACCTCAGCATCCTTCTACCCATATATTCACAATCTTTCCTCTGAACATGTCCAAACGACCTCAATCTGGCCTCTCTGACTTTATCTCCTAACCATCTAACATGGGTTGTCCCTCTGATGAACTTATTCTTGATCCTATCCATCCTTGTCACTCCTAAATAGAACCTCAACATCTTTAGCTCTGCTACCTCTAGCTCTGCCTCCTGTCTTTTCTTCAGTGCTACTGTCTTTAAGCTGTCGAGCATCGCTGGTCTCACTATCTTGAACACCTTTCCTTTCATTCTCGCTGATACTCTTTTATCGCACAACACAGCACGACACTTTTCTCTACCCATTCCAACCTGCCTGTACCCGCCTCTTCACCTCTTTTCACACTGTCCGTTGCTCTGGACCGTTGACCCTAAGTACTTTAAGTCCTGCACCTTCTTTACCTCTGCTCCCTGTAGCCTTACTGTTCCACTTGGGTCCCTTTCATTCACACACATGTATTCTGTCTTGCTGCGGCTAACCTTCATTCCTCCACCTATCCAAATTTTCCTCCACTTGTTCCCTGCTCTCGCTATAAAGCACAACGTCATCTGCAAACTTCACAGTCCATGGAGACTCCTGTCTAACCTCATCTGTCATCCTGTCCATCACCAGAGCAAACAAGAAGTGGCTCGGAGCCGATCCTTGATGCAGACTCACCTCCACCTTGAACTCTTCTGTCACACCTACAGCACATCTTACAGCATACTTACAGCTCTCATACATGTCCTGCACCACTCTAACATACTTCTCTGCCATTCCAGACTTCTTCATACAAAACCACAGCTCCTCTCTTGACACCCTGTCGTACGCTTTTTCTAAATCTACAAAGACATAATGCAATGCTGTATTACCTTCTCTGTACTTCTCCATCAGCATCCTCAAAGCAACTACTGCGTCTGTTATACTCTTTCTAGGTATGAAACCATATTGCTCTACCCTTAACCTAGCTTCCACTACTCTTTCCGACAGCTTCATTGTATGTTCATCTGCTTTATGCCTCTGTAATTGCCACAGCTCTTCACATCTCCCTTGTTCTTAAAAATCGGCACTAATACACTTCTCCTCAATTCCTCTGGAATCCTCTCACTCTCCAAAATCTTGTTAAACAAACTAGTCAGAAACTCTACTGCCACCTCTAACTTCCATACCTCCACAGGTATGTCATCAGGACCAACAGCCTTTCCACTCTTCATCCTCATCAACGCCCTCCTTACTGTATCTCTCTCTTACTAATATTTGCTATTTACTGCTCCACAACAGTCACCTCTTCTACTCTTTGTTCTTTTTCATTTTCCTCATTCAACTCTTTAAAGTACTCCTTCCATCTTCCCATCACCCTCCTGGCTCCTGTCAGTACATTTCCATCTCTATCTTTAATCACTTTAACATGCTGCACACCCTTCCCATCTCTATCTTTCTGCCTCGCCAACCTGTACAGATCTACCTCTTGCTCCTTACTGTCCAACCTAGCATACAATTCCTCATATGCTCTTTGTCTGGCCTTTGCCACCTCTACCTTCACCTTACGCTGCATCTCCCTGTACTCCTGTCTACTACCTTCAGTCCTCTCAGTGTCCCACTTCTTCTTACCTAACCTCTTCCTCTGTATACACTCCTGTATTTCCTTGTTCCTTGTCTTCTTGTCCACTTTGCCCTTTCCGGATGATACACCAAGTACCCTCCTTCCTGTCTCCCTGATCACATTGGCTGTAGTTGTCCAGTCAACTGAAAGCACCTCCTGACCACCCATAGCCTGTCTCAACTCCTCCCTGAAGACTACACAACATTTTTCTTTTTTCAAATTCCACCACTTTGTCCTCTGCTCTGCCTTTGTCCTCTTCACCTGCCTCACCACCGGGGTCATTTTACACACTACCATCCTGTGTTGTCTGGCTACACTCTCCCCTACCAACACTTTGCAGTCACTGATCTCTTTCAGACTACAAGGTCCACCTGAGTGCTTCTGCCTCCGCTCTTATGTCACCATATGTTCCTGCCTCTCCTGGAAGAAAGTATTTACTACTGCCATTTCCATCCGCTTTGCAAAGTCCACCACCATCTGTTCTTCTACATTCCTGTCCTGAAGACCAAACCTTCACATTTTCATCACCTCTGTTCCTTTCCCCAATATGTCCATTGGAGTCTGCACCAATCACCACTCTCTCACCTTTGGGGATGCTCTGCATCACTTCATCTAACTCACCCCAGAATTTCTCCTTCTCTTCCAAATCACATCCTACCTGTGGGGCATAACCACTAACAACATTGAACATCACACCTTCAATTTTCAGCTTCAGACTCATCACCCTATCTGATCCTCTTTTCACCTCTAGAACATTCCTTACAAACTCCTCTTTCAGAATAACTCCTACTTCATTTCTTTTCCTATCCACACCATGGTAAAACAATTTGAACCCTGATCCTAAGCTTCTAGCCTTGCTACCTTTCCACCTGGTCTCCTGGACACACAGTATATCCACCTTCCTTCTCTGCATCATGTCAGCCAACTCTCTTGCCTTTCCTGTCATAATCCCAACATTTAAAGTCCCTACTGTCACTCCTAAGCTCTTGCCTTTCCTTTTCTCTCTCTGCTTTCGATCACGCCTTCCTCCTCTCCTCTTCCGACCAACAATAGCCCAATTTCCACCGGCACCCTGTAGGTCAACAGCACCGGTGGGGGTCGTTGTTAACCTGGGCCGTGAAAGATTCGTTATTGAAGTGATATTTGTGATTCGCATCATTTATTTGGCAAATGTTTTATGTCGGATGCCCTTCCTGCCACAGCCCTCTGCAGTTATCCAGACTTGGGACTGGCACAAGAAGACACTGGATTGGGCCTTACCACATTTGTTATTTATTGTAAATAGGCCACTTATGCACTTAGAGTTAGATGCTTACTGCATTTTATTGGCTCTGTACATGTACTTTGCACAATGGCACTGAAAAGTTGAATCTAATCTAATTTAATTCGCTCATATGTATTGGCATATGTGCAAAAGTAAAGTAAAAAAAGTAAAATCCATACACTGACTACAGCACAAGTGTGGTGTTTATGCTTGGTTTAGGTTTTAACTTCTGCCTTGTTAAAAATAAACCGTTAGATGCTGTCAACATGGATGTTTATTTAAACTATAGTGTTTGCTGTATGTCTGGCCCCAACAGGTTCCCAAGTGGCATTGCTAAACTGGCACGCTATGTCCATGACCGGGGGCTGAAGCTGGGCATTTATGGTGACTTGGGAACATACACTTGTGCAGGATACCCCGGCACAACCCTGGATAAAATTGAGATCGATGCTCAGACCTTTGCTGAATGGGAAGTTGACATGCTTAAACTGGATGGCTGCTACTCCAACTCTACTGAACAGGAGCAGGGTGAGAGTGGGTTAAATAACCAGGGAGGTGAAAGGGGAAAGAAGAAGATATGCAGAGACAGGAAAAAGACTGAAAGATTGACACTTTAGAATGAATAACCTGCCGATGTTGCAGAAACTATGAAATTTTAAGTTATGAGGTGTGTTTAAGTCAAACCGGGACTTTTGATTGTGCAGTTGTATGATTAAAAACTACCTTTATTTCTCGATGTAGTCCCCTGCTACATGAACGCATTCATTACAATGTTTCATTAACATGTTGTTGTTGGTCTTTCGGCTGCTCCCGACAAGGGGTCGCCACAGCGGAATACCCAGTCCGCACTACAACTTGGCACAGGTTTTTACGCCGGATGCCCTTCCTGACGCAACCCTCCCATTTTATCTGGGCTTGGGACCGGCACTAACATAATCTGTACTGATGCAACATTGGTTGTAATTAAATGGTTTTCATTTTGCTTGGTTAGGGTAAAATGATATTTAATATGGTATTTCTAAGGCAGGAGGAAACTCTATATGGATTAAAAGTAATATAATATCTAGGGTGTTTTTTCAAAAATTGGATAATTAGGTGCCATTTGGTAATTGAGGTAAAAATTAGCTTTTTATAATTTGAGTTATGTTTTTATGTATATATACAGTATACTGTATAATCATATTTGTTCTGCATTCTGGTTAACAGGCTACCCACGTATGTCGAAAGCGCTTAATGCCACCGGCCGTCAGATCGGCTATTCCTGCAGTTGGCCTGCCTATCAGGGTGGGCTTCCTCCTAAAGTGAGTGAAATACTGATTAATTAATTTAATAAGGATATTTCCAATAGAAATGTGCAGGCAGACTTCAAATTTACTGAACAATTAATATCAATTCATATATACGGTCTGTATCTGAAGACGAAATGTATTTCTTCTTTGCTAGATAAATTACACTCTGCTTGGTGAGATCTGTAACCTGTGGCGTAATTACGGTGATATTGAGGACTCATGGGACAGCATCCTGAACATTGTGGACTGGTTTACAAAAAACCAGGATATCCTGCAGCCTGCTGCTGGACCAGGGCGCTGGAATGACCCTGACATGGTAGAGAGTATTATGGTTGCTACTTGGCCAGGGTTGTTGATGTTACTGATAGTATCAGAGTTACATTTACAGCATTTGTCAGAAAGTCTAATCCAGAGTGACTTCAACAAAAACATTTCATCATGCTGGTACAAATTAGTTAGTGCCTATGAATAAATATTCTATTTATTGTTGTGAAAACTAAAACCATTTCAGAGAGGCAGTGGTACAAATCTTTATAGTATGTTGGATAATATTCAGTATACTTGTACTACATTTGAAGATGGCTTAGCTGTACAGACGGCCAGCAAAGTTCATCTCATCACCTCGGTGCCAGTACAAATGATATATACACACAACAGGTGTTCAAGTCAGACCAGAACTTTTAATTGTGTAGAATAACAGAACACCGTTATGAGAGAAAAAACAACTTTTATTTCTCTGCATAATCTTCTGATACACTAATGCACTTATTCCAGTGTTTCACTAGTGCTTGGATACCATTAAGGTAGGAAGTTTTCATTTACATGATTGTTCAAATTAATATTCCAAACATGTGGAAATTGCTTGGAGCGAGGCCAGGATGGTCCGGGGGATGTAGCAATAAAATGTAGTTACAAGCTGAGTATCTTTAATGTGCTAGTGGGGTTGATGAATGATTGTGTGTAGCCAGATTCGTCATTCCACAAGTTGGCGACATTTACAGTATCTGTTGATTTCCAAGACTCGGGTTGGTATCATCATTCACAGGAGTACGACCTTCTTTAAAACGTTTGCACCGTTCACATATTTTACTGTGGCTGAGAATCTCATCAACATACTAAGCTTGGAAGCATCTATAAATATCAATCTGTTTTATGCCTAATTTACCAGAAAGATTGTCAGTCCCTGTTTGACCTGAACACCTGTTTTGTGGGCCATAGTTTTCGTACAGTGTCTCAGTTTTACAGTCTATCAGAGTCTGTGATTGAATGGTTCTCTGATATAAAATGCATTTCTTTCTCATTCAGTCATTGCCAGTCGATAAGTTTTGACAGTGTGTTTGAGGAGGGGAAGTGTCTCAAATATAGCTTTGATTTATTTTACATTGAAAGGTGAGGTATTGCAATTATTACTAACGGGTATCTTTAAAGTTTTAATACTGTAAAGATGTCAAACCAGATTACCCCTAGTAGGCAAGCAACAGTGATATGCAGGTGGCTACAGGATGAAGTAAAGTTAAGCCTTTATTTGTTACATGTACTGTATGTATACATATTATTACTGTACAGTGAAAGTCTTTTTTCGCATATCCCAGCGTAACTGGAGTCAGAGTGCAGGCTCAGCCATGATACAGCACCCCTGGAGCAGATAGGGTTAAGGGCCTTGCTCAAGGGCCCAATAATGGCAACCTGGTGAAGCTGGGGCTTGAACCCCAGACCTTCCGATCAATAACTCTTAGCCCTCTGAGCCACCACTCCATTGGAAGATGTGCAAGGCCCTGACCAAGAAGCTGTTTAGGGGAGAATGGGCTGGTTCACTCTGAAGGGGAAACCTGCATGTCTACAAGTTCTAACCAGGGCTGTGTCAGCAGCATGACACAGGAAAGTTCTGTGAGAGACACAGACAGTTCTCCTAGAAGATCGAATGCAGTTGTATGTCGAGGGATATAACACATCTCAGTTTTGAGGTTATGACCTGCCATCAGTAAGTCTGCTAGACATGCTTACATCTGTTTAGACAAAATAAACAATATTTAAAGTTAACAGAGCAGAGAAGATACACTAAAAGCCACAAGCAGCAAGAAGATAATAAGTAGGTCTTTGACCTTCTCTTTTACAGTGTATAAATTCATGAGGACAAAAATGAACACAAATCCTCCTCTCTTGTAATATTTTTACTTTTAGCTCCCTTCAGTGTCCATACTCATAATGAAAAATCTTATGAAATCTTTAAAAAATTATTTTGCAATGTTCCCAGTTGGTGATCGGAGATTTTGGCCTGAGCATGGACCAGTCTCGTTCTCAGATGGCATTGTGGGCAATAATGGCAGCTCCTCTTTTTATGTCTAATGACCTGCGGACCCTAAACAGTGGGGCGCGTGCTATTCTGCAGAACAAAGCTGTCATCTCCATCAACCAGGACCCCTTGGGCATCCAAGGACGACGCCTGATAAAGGTATTTACTGTAGGATAGAAAGTGAGCTAATAATGTGGACTACGATTTTTGTAAACCTTCCCATCACAATTTCTTACTTTTTTTTTTTTTTTTTTTTCTCAGGAGGGAAATGGAATAGAGGTGTTCTGGCGTCCTTTGTCTAACAAAGCAAGTGCCTTGGTGTTCTTCAGCAGAAGAACTGATATGCCGTTCCGCTATCGGACATCTCTGAAGGTGCTCGACTACACACCTGGCAGCTATCAGGTAAACGCCTTGTTCATGTTTGATGGCTTGTGTAGTATGTAGAGGTTTAGTAATGTGGCTACGCTGTAATACCAAATGACGCCACAAGGTGTTTTTGGTAGGCTATAGCTGAATGCATGTTCAGGCGAAGTTGTTTTTCTATGCTGTCGCTCTAATCAGCTACCTCGTTGAACTTGTTCTCTTCAGTAAGGAACAGTGCAGATTATAATTGTTATATTCCACAGTACATGTATAACTAATGAATGTAGTATCATGAACATCAGGCTTGTATAGTATTGTATTGTATTGTATAGTATATAATACTGTATATGATGGGCAACTTATTTTTCATTGCATCGCCTGTCTGTGAAGCTCCGGTAACACATACTGTAGGGATCACTATCCATCACTTTGCCCCTTCTAAACTGTTCTTGGGAACTTTACAAAACCTTGATAAGGGAGCGTAGATCTGCACAGGCTATTTAATTTGTAGAAGTAGTACGTCGAGTGAGCTGGCGCCACATTTTCCATGGAAGACTCGTACATTGTTCACAGTTTAGTGAAGTAATAGCTGTAAATTCTCTCTCTCAGGTGTACGACGTGTTCATGGAGAAGGCCGTGCCTACACTGAAGGACACCACTGAGTTTGTCGTCTCCATCAATCCCTCAGGAGTGGTCATGTGGTATGTTGCTCCTTTAGCAGAGTGGCAGCAGCCCAACTTCCATCAAGTCAATAGAAAATCTGATTCTTTCATTGTGTAAAAATTTTTTTTTCCCCCATTTTTTTTTAAAGCAGTTCAGGCTAAATGACAGAATGATTACTTAAATGTAATAGAAAAGCTCTTTTTCATTGTTGGCAATTAATGGGGAACGGGGAAAAACACATTTTGTGTAAAAGACATTGACCGATGGGCCGCGCCGTGTGACAGAAACGATGCAGTAAACAGAAACCAGCCTTCATTCAACAGTCACTGCTGATCAGGATACAGTAACTGGATAAATTAACAACTTTATCCCAGTCAATCTCGATGCACACCGCAATGGTACACGATGGATGCTTGTCTTGGTCCAGTTAATTATTTAAACCAGTTGATTTTTTTAAACCTTATTTTTGTTTCATAATCATTTTATTCAGCTCCCAAGAACACATGGTTCACTCTGTGTGCTTAAGCTCTAAGTTCTAAGCAAATCACTTGGATGCTCTCTTAGATAGCGGTGCTTTTAATAATCTTTCACTTAACACTCAGGGATATTGGGACTAGTTTACAATCAACACTTCTGCAATGATCATCTAAAGCAGAGTGGATTTGAATATTGTGATTTTTTTTCTTTCTTGTTTTAAACTGAAAACATGTGGATATGTTTTGCAGTATGTGATTGTGATGACATGATGACTTTTTCTCCTTGGTGTATTTCGTTTAAGTGACCTAATGTCTCAGCACTCATGATGTAAATGAGTGTATTTGGAAATAATAATTTTGTATGTTTTCAATTAAATCTCTGATCTTGTCACTCGCCTGCTGCATTTTATTTCCCCAACACTCTATATCGGTTATGTGGGTATAACACCACTATTTTTGCACAATATATACTGATCAGCCATAACATTAAAATTGCCCACAAAACCTCTGCGGTGGGCACTGTGGTGTCTTAAACCAGTGTGTTGCGAGTAGATCCTTTGGGTGCTATGTTTTGTAGGGTGGGACTTCCATGGATTGGACCTGTTTGTCTGGTGTGGCCAATGGACGCTCGATCTCAGATTGGGATCTGGGGAGTTTGGAGGCAGATCAGCGTGCTCGAGCCCATATGCGGCAGGCTGTGATGCACTGGGTGTTCTGACAGCATTGACTTTTTATCAGCAATTTGTGCTGCCTTGGCTTTTCTATGGGGCTGGACCAGATGACTGGTCCATAAATGAGCCTTGGGTGCCCATGATCCTGTCACCTATTTCTTGGTATATAATTGATAATCACTGTGATTCACTTTACCTGGTGGTGTTAATGTTATGGCTGATTGGTGTACAGTACAAGTCAAAATTTTGGACACTAATTAAATGGTTTTTGTTTAGGTGATTTATTTTCTATAATATATAATTACATTTTTTAAACAAAAATAACACATGGCATTAGGTAATTAAGTATTTAAGTAATTAAGTAACTATTTTAAGACAAGAAGATCAATTGTTCTGGAACAATACAGTATTGTAAAGTGCATTTGCAAAAACTCATCAAGCACCATGCTTGTAACTGGCTTTCATGAAGACCATCCCAGGAAAGCAAGACCAATAGTTACCTCTGCTGTAGAGAAGAAGTTCACCAATTAACAAACAGCACCTCAGATTAGAGCCGTTTATTTCAAATTTATTTGTATTATTTGTAAATATATTTATTTGTCACATAAACAGTCATACACAGTACGATATGCAGTGAAATGCTTATATGACCGCCAGTGACCTTAAAAAATAAAAACTTATACATAAGAAATAAATATGAATAAAAAGAAATACGAAAGAAAATA
>JAOVVA010000016.1:1658604-1693175 GCA_028565275.1 Leiocassis micropogon
GTTGATGACGGGGGTCTGGTAGTTCCTCTCCTGCTTTGTACTAAAGTCCACTATCAGCTCCTTTGTCTTGCTGACGTCCAGGAGGAGATTGTTCCTCTGGCACCAGTCGTAGGTGTATTATGTATTATGAAGGATTTACAGAGCATAAGTAGCAGATACATCTCAATATCAACAAATATGCAGTAATGTCCTTCAGCATTGTTTTACAATGTAAAAAGAAATAAAAATCAGTGAAGACTATTCAATTAGACGGTGTGTTCAAACTTTTCAACTGGTACTGTATATTTCTGTTTGATGGTGTTCGAAATCCAATAGTTCAATGCAGCTGACTTCAAGGGCAATTTTGTTTTGACAAAAACTTCTTAAAGAGAAACATTACTGGTGACGAGATACAGACTCATCACTACGAGTCTGAGAGTAAACGGCAGAGTATAGAATGGAAACACTGTCAGTCACAGACAGGGTAAAAATTCAAAAGTCAACCATCAGCTGGAAAGTTCATCAATGTTTACAGTTTTCTGGGATTGTCAAGGGCCAGTGTTGGAACATTATCAAGATACCTTTTCAACAATCAGTGACTTGCTGTAGCCTGAACCTCAGATTAAATTATCCAAGGGCATTGTAATCTTGCATGACGACACCCATCTGCACACTTCCGCCCACACTGTCGACACTCTGAGGTGTTACATAGTCCTGATCTCGCTCCATCAGACTTTCACTTGAAAGTTTTGGTCCTTTGAAAGCAGCCCTACGAGGATGAATTCTCACTTCTGATGAAGAAGTGAAGACAGCAGTGCACACGTGGCTCGCAGCTCAGCCTAAAACTAATTTTTAATGAGGGAATACAAAACCTTGTTGACAGATGGACAAAGTGTATTGAAAATCCAGATCCGATTTTCCCCCAAATGTGACCTCATATGAGGGAGAACCTCCCCTGGCTGGTTTCTCAGCTCTACTGTTCTCTGGGCTGGATGTGGCTCAGCAGAAGCTCATTTACATAAGCGTGATGTATAAAATCACCAGATTGAGAAAAAAATATGATTCCTACAGTGTGACCACTAGAGGGCGATAGAGGCCAAGTGTATCCTGGTGGGAATTCAGTACTGAAGATTTCTGCTTAGTTTGACCATTTTATTTCATAATCTGGTAACACTGTTGGAAGGATCTTTGAAGGTCTAGACGCCTTGATGTATAAACACGTCTGTGTTCTCATTAATAATATCATGTAGTATCCATAGACTGCGAGACACTTCAACTGAACCCCTTTTTTTGTATGCCTTTCTAATATTATTGATTTTGTGTGTTTGAGGGCGTGTGTGTGTGTGTGTGCATGTGCGTGTGCGTGCGTGTCAGTGTCCATGTATGTGCCTGCAATATCTGTCTGTGTGCAAGCAGAGAGAGCTGAATAGGTGTGGGGCAGGGTGTCAGGTGAACCTTGTCTTAGTGCCCTTTATTGTAGTTCGCTGCACTCATGTCGGATATTCATGACTTGTGTGTGTGTGTGTGTGTGTGTGTGTGTGTGTGTATGGTGTGAGGGGGGAAAACTGAGCCGTAGACATTCCCATACTCTTATATTACTGTGCTAGTTTTGCAGATGTGTTTAGTCATCCTGGCAACAGTCACTTTGAAAAAGCAGAAAGACAGAGACAGAGGCAGACTGGCTGTCTCAGTGAGTGGATTTTGCTCCTTTTCTTTCTTTCTTTTTTTTTAACCCTTTACTATATGTCTTACGTCTACATATCTGCTATAGTTTGCTCCGGATCTAAGATAGAGAGAAAGAGAAAGGCTTCTTTTTAGCCCAGGCTTTGTGTGTATGTGTGTGTGTGTGTGTGTGTGTGCAGGAGCGAGAACAGAGAGAGAAAGAATGGGTCTCAGTGTCGTCTCTGTCTGGCTATTCACAAGTCCCCGATATCTGTTAAGGACTGAACGTGATGTGATCGTTCATTCGTCAAGGTCTCTGGAACGAGATGGCTGGAAAAGTGTGAGAGAGGAGAGAGAAAGCAGGCGGGAAAGGATTCAGACAGAGCCAAAAGCGAGAGTGGGAAATGGACTGAGTTAATAAAGGAGGGATAGAAAGAGAGAGAGAGAGAGAGAGAGAAAGAGAGAGACCGCAGGAGTGAAGGAGGAGTGCGTTCATGCCAAGGCTCACGTAGGCCTGCACAGCTGCGGAGCCACAGTTGCTACTCCAATCACACTGCAGATCACACCTCTTGCCTCTTGTGCTTGTGTGGGTGGACGTGTATGCCTATGCCCTTGAGTTTGTAGGTTAGGCTATCTAAATAACCCCTTACCTCATACAGTGCAAGACATGCAGTTAATATTTTCAGTGGAGTGTGTGTGTCTGTCTGTATACACTTACTCAATGAAAAATGCTTTTTTTCTCTCTCTCTCTCTCTCTCTCTCTCTCTCTCTTTCTTTTTTCTAAGCCCACACACACATTCATATCCACAGAGTGTCAGATGAGGTCTTAGAGCCTTGAGGTGTGTGTGTGTGTGTGAGAGAGGGTTTTTTTTTTCCTGTCAGAGTGAAAAGCAAAGATTACTTTTTTGTCATAACCATGTTACTGGTTGTACTGCATAATGGCATGTCTTGACAAGTCATCATACTTAAGGATATTTTGCATGAATGAATCATTCCTTCTGAATTGATCTGTCGTTACTGAAGGCTTTTGGCTCATATGATCACTGAACAAACAGATCAAAGCTGTTTAGCGTAATGGCCCTGAGCGTTTGTAACTTGTGAGACCGCAGGTTGAAATGTCAACGTGTATAGTGTTGATATTTCAGTAAGGGCATGCCCATGGTTCCAGTGTATTAGGTGTGTAATTTATCTTTGAAATGAGGCCTATAGTGTATGAGCCTTGCTACATAGACACTACTTGGGGGTGAAAACATGTATGGATTAACATGAGCTAGCTAACTAGCAAGTAAAAAAAAAACTAGCAAGCTATTAAATCTGTATTAGCATTAGACCAAATTAGCTAGCTGTCTTACACGGGGGGTGGGGGGTAAACCGGCCCTTGTAATTAAACTTCTCGTAAATGTAAAGATTGACGTTTACACATGACTTCAAGCACAGTAAAAGATTTGAAAGTTTTTAAAAAAGGCTGTATATCCACGAATGACGATCCCGGCCAAGGTGGCTCGGAGCCTGCTGCAGTCAATCAGCGAGTGGAACGCCTGATGCTCGAAAATTGATGCCTAACTTGTCATCAATTTGCAAAGGAAATGCGTCTGTCTGTGGAAACCAACACCACTTGGAACTGGGTTTGGGAGTTATTGCCACATCCCCCCTACAATCCTGACCTACATTTCCACATGTTTGGGTCATTAAAGGAGTTCCTGGGAGGCCTGTGTCTTAGACATGAAGCAGGCAGTCCTGGTGTACTAAGAAACTTTTCTACCATGATGGTATCCAAGCACTGGGGTAAGTGAAATTGCTGGGCTGGGCTACGTGCATTAGTGTAGCAGGGGATTATACTGTATAGAGAAATAAAGAGAGTTTATACTGTTATTCTCTCACTCACTCTAAATCATGGCCTCTATCGCTTTCTCTGTATACAGTATCCTGTATACAGGGTCTTAAGCCTATCCCAGGAGACCTAGGGTACAAGGCGGGTAAACCCTAGATGGAGTGCCAATCCATTGCAGGACACACACACATACTCACACACTACGGGCAATAAAGCAATTAAGCATAATCTGCATGTCTTCGGACTGTGTGAAGAAACTGGAGTACCCAGATGAAACGCACCAAGCACGAGGCGAACATGCAAACTCCATGCACACAGACCTGAGGCAGGAATCGAACCCCGACCCCGGAGGTGCTAGGCGACAATGCTAACCATCAGCCACTATTGCTGCCTTGTTATTCTGCACAATTAAAATCATTCATCGACGTACAGTAATGATCATTTAATTTTGGATCATTTGGTTAACTAAAGTGATGAGAATTGTATTCCTTACATGTTTAAAAAACAAACTGATAGTAAAGTTCAGATTCGTGTTACACAAAAAAAATTTAATTTGTCATGTAATTACTCAAGTAGGTTTTTCCCAGGTTTATCCTTGATCCTTACGTTTACTCAATTTTAAGTGTTTTTGTACTCTTTTAAAGTGTTTTAGTACAAAGGCTACGTGTTTCTGTGATGTATAATATAAAATATATAAAAAAAAAGCATCTGATGAGTCACTGTATTCTCCTGCAAGATAGGATTTTTTGGTAAGTTAAACCTATAGCCTTAATCTTGCAAAAGAGGTTTCTAAAATTACTGTTGGTAATTTTTTTTTTGTGTGTGCGTACGTGGTAATACTTTACAAAGGACTGTCCTTGGGCACACCCGAGTATCATGTTACGAATATGATCATGTGAATATTCTGAAAAAAACGATCATGCAAGAAAACTGATTTTTTTCCTATAAACACAAAATACTAATTCACAAACAAAGCGTTATATTTTTACAAATATGAAATAAATGTCATAAATGGTGAATTAAATCGAAGATATTTTATATTAATAAAACCTATGCAACTGCTGGCCTTGATTTCTGAATTAAAAACAAAAGTAAGAGAACATCTAAGTGGTTTTGAAACATGATTCTGGATTATGGAGAAATGGGCGGGAAAAAAATCATATTCATTAGTACTTATATTTAAAGGTCCCATATTTGACTATTTCTTGAACTGCAGAGCCACACCCCTCCAATTAACAGCAGATCTGTGAAACAAGCCTATAAACAAGGGAGGGTCTTTTCTTATATGACATCACATTAGAGGGAGAATTTTTCTCTTCATTTTTTCCCATTTTTCTTGCATATGCATACTGGAGACCCATGTGAAGGTCTAAAATGATTCATAAGTTAATTCAGGACTCTTTAAGGAATAAATTAGAACAACTTTAACTGAGATCATCAATATAGTGCGCTATCGCATATCACATCGGATTTGCATGTCATAACATTCATAATTAACAGTGACTGACGTCAGCGAGCATCCCGTCACATGAATTCCGATCTGAACCTTCTCATTCAAGTCGTATGACCACCTACTGGTTATACAGTATATCCGATCTAGGATCACATATGACAAGTGACTCAGATCTAATCTAAAAAAAACATCAGATTTGTGCTTTCAGACACTGAACAAAAAAAAAAAAATCAGAATTCAGTCACTTCAGGCTGGTAATGTGAACGTAACCATAGTGAGGGGTGTTTTACACAGACAAAGGATCTCAACCCAACTGAACACCAATGAAAAGCAGCGTTCACCACCATGATTAACACACCACCTGAGCGAATATGTGCAAAAGCATTCTTGTAAATCTAAAAATTGCACAAAAAAAAAATCTATTGAAAACTATATCTAATGGTGATACTGTTCTTCCTTCCTGCCCTCTTTAATTGCAGTAATGGTTACCCAACACCTCCCTTACTAATTTGTTTGTTTTATGTAACATTTCACACCCATCTGCAGATAGGTGCATGCCTAAATATTGTCCACTAATTGTCATTTTTCTTAAAAAATTTTTTTGCCATATCTAGCAGCGGTTATATGACAAACAATGTCTGTCTATTTGTCTACATACATGATTCATATCCCTTTTAGATCCAGTATGAAGAGTGTCATTGTTAGTCTCGGTTTCAATAAAGACTCAAAGCCTCATTAAACATAGTTAGATAAGATTACCCTCTGGCAATGAGATTTCAAGTTACCATTTATTTCCTTAAAATTTTGCACGTTTCACCAGCAGTAGACGCTGTTGGCTCAAAGTCCAAGTCTCTTACTGTTCCTTTGTAAAGCTGGTTTCCTTAGCAACAGCGGACATGGCAATTTGCACGTTGCCGAAGAGCTCAGCTGAGCCTTGCACGTTTGCCAGACAGTCAGCTGCCTTTGTGTGTGCGAGAGGGAGCGAGACAAGGCGGGGGGCAGAAAAAGCTATGTGTATGTGTAATGTGAAGTTAATGTAAAGCAGGAGCTTTGTAACTGAAAGCTCAGACTATGTATATACATACACAAGGACAATGGTAGGTGGTTTTCTACTGATTCATGACTTATATCACATCAATCACAAGCCACAGCTCAGCAACAATTAAAAATGGATGTGATGCAAAATACCATATTTTTTAAACAATAAACAGAAATCCTTCCTTGCAATTTGTGCCCCCAAAACAGTCACAGAGACACAGGACTGCTTTAAACAACTGTTTTTCATTCACTAAATATGACACATGCAGTTTGCACATCATAAATTCAACTGAAGATCTGCTACAGACCGTCAGCTGTGAGGGGCGTTCAAGTCAAAGCGGGACTTTTGATGATATTCATAATGAATGAAGGTGTAAAACCAGTTGACATTTACAGAAGAAGTCTGATCGTGGCGCCGGGATACTGAGAAAACTTTGTACCATGATGGTATCCAGGTGCTAGTGAAACGCTGAGATAAGTGCATTAGTCTATGAGGGGTTTATATAGAGACATAAAGGGAGTTTTTACTTTTATAAATATGTTCTGTATTCTGCACAATCGAAAGTCCCAGTTTGACTTGAACGACTCTTGTACATTACATTACTTGAGATCTCAAGCAGACACCATCTGTCAAACTACTGTATATTTTTATTTAGTAGTAGTAGTAATAATAATAATAATAATACAGAAATTATTGTTGGACATGCTGTCAGAATCTACAGTATAACAAAGTTTGAAAGCAGTCCTGCTGAGAGTCCCTGTCATTATAACGTCCATATAATTTTCCACAAAGCTTTCTTTTAATGAATACAATATGTTTCACATTTGGGACGGCACGGAGACTTAGTGGTTAGCACTGTCGCCTTGGTCGCCTTCCGGGTTCGATTCCCGCCTCGCGTCTGTGTGAGTGGAGTTTGCATGTTCTCCCCATGCTTGGTGGGTTTCCTCTGGGTACTCTAGTTTTTTCCCACGTGCAGATTAGGCTGAAGTGGCGCTCTCAAATTGGCCATAGTGTGTGTGTAAGTGTGTGTGCCATCTGGGGTGTACCCCGCCTCGTGCCCTAAGTCTCCTGGGATAGGCTCCGCCCCCCCCCCCCAACCCCCCGTGACCCTGTACACTGGATAAAGCGGTATAGACGAGAAGTGAGTAAATGTTTCGCTCTAGTTTATTACTAATAGAAAACCTGTCTAATGAATATACAAGTTAAAATTAATTAAATTATTAATTTATGTTTTTGAGCCCCCAGACGAGACATCTTACAACCTCCTTGTGCACAACGCCATGTCTGTGTGAGCTACAAATAAAAAGATTTTTATTTTTATGAATTTCATGCCGGGTTGTTGAGTAAAAATGTGTTTGTAAAAAACTTTTGTCTGCCTATTGCACCAAATCACTCATGATAAGTGAATTAAAATAAATGAAAAAGACAAGGAATGCACCATGTATCCATAGTATATCATTTGAGATGCCTACCACAGTATTACATAGTAATCCATTAACAAATACTGAAATGTCAGTGTTTTGTTATTTAAAAGTCAATTATTTACAATACATTTGAAAGTATGTTAATGATGAATATTTCTTGCTCATGGCTACATTCCAGAATCGTACATTTGAAGGTTATCGTTGTCCGTTTCTCACTTTGGTTCCTCCATCACATGATTAGGCTGAAATTAACCAACCTGTAACAAACCTATAATAATTCATATAGACATTTATATTTTAGACCTCGAGGCATCGGAATAGGTTATACAGTATAACGTGGAAGGTAAAGCTTAGCTGTTGAAAATTAATGTTGAAGTGATAAGCAATTAATCAGTGGGTAGGCATACTGTAGGTAGGGCACTGGTATGAGGTTGGTAGAGAAGTTTTATTATCCTATTATCCTTTGGGTTTGCAATTTCTCAGCCATAGTGGCCATATGATTTACTTGCAAGCGATTGTCAGGATGAATTCATTCAATCTGATTAGTTTGATTAGTTATTAACTAGTGTTAGGTCATCGTGTCATTCATGTGCTACTGTAAATTTTTTTGCATTTTTGCAAGGTCAAAACTGAGTCACTCTATCAGTTATTTATTCTTTTTTTTTTTTTGCATGGTTATGCATTCTTGATGAGTAAATTAGTAAAAAGTTGGACTCACCAAGTATTAAATTCTTATGCATTAACCTATACTGTGCTGGAAAGCTTTGTGTCACTCTTATCTCCTACAAAAGCTCTAGGGGGCTCACAGGGGGCCTGGGGTCTATTCCAGGAGACTAAGGGTATGAGGCGGGGTACAGCGTGGACAGGGTGCCAATCCATCGCAGGGCACACACTACGGGTAATTTGGGAACACCAATTAGCCTAATGGGCTGGAAACTGGAGTACCTGGAGGAAACTCACCAAGCACAGGGAGAAAGTCTATGCACACAGACCCTGAGATGGGAATCGAACCCAGATCCTAGAGGTGCTAACCACTATGCTACAGGAATTACTAGAATCGGGTTAAGAACTGTCCAACACATTATCAGAACCTGGAAGGATAGTGCTGAACTGTCAACTTTGTGGAAGAAATGTGGTTTGAAACCAGAGCTGTGTTTAATAGTGAAAGTAAGATCATTTTCATACACACACGATGTGATGAAAAGGACTGGGACTAAACAGCTGTGTGTTCATAAAAAAACCCACTTGTTAGTCAGACTAATCAGAAAAAAAGCACTTGAATTTACTAGAGAGCATAAAGTTGTGACTTTGGAGCAACAGCAAAAAAAAGGTCATGTGGTCTGATGAGTCCAGATTGACTCTATTCCAGAGCGATGGGTGCACCAGGGTAAGAAGGGAAACCTGTGAAGCAATGCCTCTGGAAGCAGTGTTATGATTTGGGGTTGCTTCAGTTGGTCAGGTCTAGGCTCACAACGTTATGTGGCAATAAAATGAAGTCAGCTGATAACCTGAATGGACTGAAAGACCAGGTTATCACATCAGTGTATTTGTTCTTCCCTGATGGCACAGCCATATTCCAAGCCTATAAATCGATGGAATCTTGGTGTTCTACTTTTTCCCCCCTTGGACCAGGCAGCGTATCTAATTGTATGTGGTTGTTAGAAGATATTTAAATTATCTCATTATTGGATGATCCTTTGATGATTCGGTAGGAAGCTAAATTTGTCCTGTTTCGGCCAAAAGTGAGCAAAATCAAAACTAGAGCAAGAGGTAGAAAAGTCAGCTAAATTTATAAAAACTCTATATCGTCTGTGCTGTCCTCATTAAAATAGCCTGACTTCTTTATTTCCTGTATATTGCATTCTCAGCTGATGTAGTATATGAGGTTAAATATTGACTACTCCATTTGATGTATTTTTAACAATGCTAAGATCGGTATGTAAGTAGGCTATATAAGGATGTAAGAAATTGTATGCACATACTTTATAAGGAACACCTGTACATTCATGTAGTTATCTGATAAGCACAGTGCAAATAATCATGCAGATATAGGTCCAGGGCTTTAGGGATCATTCCCATTAAACCTCAGAATGAAGAAAATGTACGTATGGTTTCTCTAACTTTGATCATGGCAGGTGGACTGGGTTGTGTATTTCAGAAATTGCCGATCAATCTCCTGGGATTTCCACACACACAACTGTCGCTAGGGCTTACACACACTGGGTCAAAAAAGATTCAGCAATAATAATTAAAACATGGTCGCAGGGCGCCTGTTACACTCTGTACAGGGTCACACACATACTCACACGCTATGGTTAATTTGGGTCTTTGGACTGTGGGAGGAAACCGGAGTACCCGGAGAAAACCCACCAAATTATACCAGACTGATTTGAGCTGACAGGAACTCAAATAATCGCTCTTTACAACCATGGTGAGCTGAAAAGAAAAAAGTTCACAACACATCAAACCTGAGCTTCAACAGCATATGACAACATCAGGTTTGACTCCTGTAGGCAAAAAAAAAGAAGAATATGAGACTCTCGCGGACATAGGTTCAGGACAGAAAGTCCGGAAAAAGACTAGATGATTTATTCTCAAATTTATTCTATCCATAAATACAAAGCCATTTGCATTTTTTCTTAATGCTCAATAAGATAACATAACGCATGTGCAAGTATATCTACTTGCTGTAGAGTATGAGGATGGTTCTGCACATTGAATAGAAGTAATGCTACCAGAGAAGATTCTTTCATCATGTGAATAACAGAAGCTATGAATACAGAAGCTTATCTATCTCTTTATCTTCTTTTTCAGTCCAACAATCAAGCAATCTTATTTTTAGACTTTGTCATTCACCGAGAAGTGATATGCATTGTTCTCATACCATTAGGTCCATGTATTTATTCTTATACCTGATTATATGCCCTTTTCAACGCTGCCCGAGTTCCACACGGTGCTGTAAAGGACAGAGTCTGATGACTGATCTGTCCCTGTCTGTAAATAGAAGCCCTTTTTGATCACACAGCTCTCAATGCTAGACATCTATACAGCAAGGACATAACACTCCCTCAACTATCCCGGTGTGACCTGGCTGGTTCTGTTGCCAAGATATTAAATGAAAAATATAACTCACTGCCAAAAATAACTCTAGGCAAGTTGCCATTTGAGTGGGGCCTTTCTGTGTATGTAAAAGAAAGCACCACTGTGGAAATCACGTTACATTAGACAAGCAAAAAAAACAAAAAACTCTTCAGCTTTCTAATAATGCTGCTCTTTTTTCTTTTTTTCTTTTTTTGCATAGCCTTTTGGAATGTTAAGGAGAAACTGAATTTTATTGCAGTCACAACCAAGTGTTCTGGAACAGCCTTTTGTTTAGTATAGTTTGTGTATTTGGGTTTGAGAACAAAAGATGAATATGAGGCACTCACTCACTCATCGTCTATACAGCTTTATTCTGTATACAGGGTCGCGGGGGCCCGGGAGCCTATCCCAGGAGACCTAGGGCACGATGTGGGGTACACCCTGGATGCTCATTCACACACCAGGCAATTTGGGAATGCCAATTAGTCTAAACTGCATGTCTTTGGACTGTGGGAGGAAACCAGAGTTCCCGGAGGAAACCCAGCAAGCATGTGGAGACCATGCAAACTCCATGCACACAGACCCCAAGGTGGGAATCAAACCTGGAGCCACCAAATATGAGACAATAGGCCGGAATTTAGCTTTTGTATTATGAAAGCTACATCTCGATGTGTTAAACATCTTGACTTTGGTGGCAGATCTGTATATCTTTATGTGAGCATAAGTATTGGAACAGACAGTCCCAAAGTAAAACAAAATAAATTGTGCTTAATATTTAGTGGCATATTCCTTTGCTACATTAACTGCATCATGTCGATGCCCCCACTGACATCTTCTTTTAAGACGTTTTCCTGGCTTGTACTGTCAGTTGTTGAATGTTTCAGGTTCTGTAACTTCTCTTTAGGAGGTGAAATGTGGCTCAATTAAGTTCGCGTCTTGGTTAAATGACCTGGACAGTCGTAAACCCGTCACTGTTGACTTTCCTTTTGATGAAGTCTTAATTGCTTTGGCAGTGTGCTTTGGGTCGTCATGCATGATGAAGTTCCTTCCCAATTAAATTGGATGCGTTTTCCTGAAAATTGCCAGACAGAATGTTTTCTGCAGACTTCTGAATTCATTCTGCCGCTACCGTCATGAGTTACGAGATGTTATGAGATTAGTGAGCGGCTTCGAGAAGTATTCGTGCAAGCCCAAGCCATGACACCACCTCTGCCATATTTGACAGATGAGCTTGTACGTCTTGTACGTCTTGTACGAATCTTGAGTAGGTTCTTTCTTTCTTCACACTTCACTCTTTTCTTCGCTTTTGTATAGGGTAAGCTCCTGGCCTAAACCGAGAGTAGACATTTCAGAGCTGTTAATTGTCTAAATAACCAACCTAACAGGGCACACCTGGGCAACAAGAAACACCTGTCAGTCATATGCTCCAGTGTTTTTAGCCACTTTGAAAATGGGTGGGTTCAAGGAAAAAAAAAAAACTTCAGTTGGTTTAAATGTCTTTATAAAAAGATAGGAACTATAATTTCACAGCATTGAATTGACTTTGCTTTAAAGAAAGACAAATAGACCAGCACTGCTTATAATTTATAAGAAAATCGTACTTTATGTTTTCTTTTTTAAACGGTAGTCAAACACTGTACATGCCATATGTTTCACACAACAGTAATTGTTCTGTTATTCAAGCTTACGTGTTTAGACGATCACTCCCTGATTCTCCTTGACCCTTGACACACAAAGATGGTGGTGGTGGTGGTGATGTTATTTTTTTAGCATGTGATTAGTGGTGAGAAGTTCAGGCACTCGTCAATGACCTTCACTCCCTGTTACAGAGGCCTGGCTATCAGTGGCTAAATAATACTAAATATTAACCAAGTGCTTTAGCCAACTTCAGTGAAAGAAGGATGGGCCCTCTCTGTTTGTGCAGGAGCCTGTTGCTTAACTGCCGAAAGAGTTACACACAGTGTTTCTATCAGTAAGAATATTAATGCACCTAAAATACACAGTTTTTCCAAATAATATATTATCCACATTATTAGCTGGTACTACACATTCAACAAACCCCTTTAACCTCTCCTGGCCTCTGATGGCCAAAAGTATTGAAAAAAACAGGAAGTTCAATGTTTTAATGAAATTCTGATTTTTTTTAATTATGAACCATTTTTAAATATATTCAATGGAATTGCTATACAACAATCAATATTTAGTAGCATGAAATCCTCACTCACTCATCATCTATATCGCTTTACAGGATCTTAGGTGACTTAAGGCACGATCCGAGTTACACTTTGGATGGGGTTCCCATTTCATTGCAGGGTACACACACACACACATTCACACATTACTAGCAATTTGGGAACGCCAGTTAGCCCAATCTGCATGTCTTTGGACTGGGAAGGAAGGAAACCGGAGTACCTGGAGGAAACCCACCAAACCAGCAAACTCCATGCACACAGACCTCGAGGTGGGAATTGAACCCGGACCATGGAGGTGCAAGGCGACAGTGCTAACCACTAAGCCACCGTGCAGCTTTAATAAGAAGTCCTTTATTTTTCAAAACCTACTGGATCTGGCTGGAGTCAAAAAGACGTCCGCAGTACTCTGGTGTCACTTGTTCAATCCACACCTACTCGATTGCTTCATGAAGATCATGTACAGAAGACAGTTTCTTGACTACTACTGCATTCTTCACCATTGTCCAACAGTTTTCTATTGGATTTAAGTCTGGAGATGACCTAGAGCCATGGATCCTGAAGCTGCATACCATTGTCACATAGCTAGTTTTTCCCATAGTTTTCAGTTAATTAGCACGACTCTACAGCCAGATGGGCTACATCTAATTAGTGAAATCACCTGCTTTGTGCACAGGGAGAACGATAATACATGGCATATGTTGTTTTAATACTTTTGGCCACCACTTTATACCCTGACATCTGCTAGCTAAGCGCAACATGAGGCTGCCACACTGGAAGACATCGTTCCTCGTTGGTTCTGTGGAAAAATACGAGTTTAGTAATCACTCAGATATGGCATGGATGCTTTGATCCATGATGGAAACAGTCTTTCTCTCTTCCGCTCTATTTCTTTTTATTTTGTTAATGTGTTGAATTTTAGGACACTACGGTGGTAGCCTGGAAACGTGCAGTGGAAAGTTTGACGGTGCAATAAAAGTTCTCAGAATCGATCGTGTATAATGTGTACACACTGCAAAAGAAGATGTTTTTAAGTTACTGTAGTTAGTCTATGTAGTCGATGAAAGTTTTATAACCGTTCAGGAACTTTGAGAGAATCATCCTGTACTATATTTTAAACTAATTTTGAAGTCAATGTTTAATTATGCAACAAGACAATGACCCTTAACACACTGCCATTTTAATTAAAGTAAAAAAAAAAAAAAAATTCTTTACTAAATTTTTTAAATAAACTCATTGAAAAGGATTTCAAACAATATAATCTTTAATAGGTTTGGTTTTACCTGAACACCTTCCCATCACAGATTAAAGTAGGGAGCTTAAAATATTGTAAACCTTTATACACCTTCACTCATTTATTCTTTATATTGATTTATCCTGTACATGGCCACGTGAGACCTGGAGCGTATCCCAGAAGACTTCAGGCACAAGGCGGGGTACACCCAGGACATTGTGCCAATCCATCACACACTCACACACACTACAGGCAATTTGGGAACACCACTTAACCTTATCTGCATGTCTTTTGACTGTGGAAAGAAATTGGGGCACCCATTACCCCAAGACATTCAAACTCCTCGCAAACAGACCCGAGGCGGGAATCGAACCCTCTGTCCTGGAGATACATTAAAAAGCGTCAATGCTGACCGCTACACCACTGTGCCGCCATTATGGAATATTATTACTTCATAATATAACATGCACAAACAGCTCAGCAGTGGAATGTGTGTAATTGTGTCACAGCTTAGATAATTGAGTTTGAACATGATACCGCTTCATTAACTTTGATGTTTCTGATTGCCTTTTGACCTTTTGTAAATACACATGCTCACAGGTATGAAGACATGTGTGACTCTCTTTACCCTGCCACAGTCCCTGTTGGTGGAAAATCTGCGTGATAAAACCATTCACATGACTACGTTGCTTGAGCCAGGGCCAAATATTTGCCTTTCTATTTTATTCCTTCAGGCAAATTGCTTTGTATTGTTGTAGCAAATGAAAAGTTTAAGCCTGTTAAATTGAATGGACCCAGTATCCTTGTTCAAATCGCTCTGACTTGCAATGAAAAGACTGAAAACACTATGATACAATTGCAAATTTCCAGACATTGACAAAGCTTTTTTAATTAATAATGCCATTAACTGGAAATACTTTTACAGTAAATTCAATCCCTCATTCTTTTTTAGTAAGAGTTTTATCCTGGTCAGGGTCATGATGGAGCTGGAACCAATTTTGGCAGCACTTGAGTCAAGGCAGAATAATTAATCCCAAATGCGATGCCAGTTCAATGAAGGCCACCATTCTCACTTTTTTTCTACATTTACAGCATTGGGCAGATGCCCTCATCCAGAGCGACTAAAATTTTATCCTATTTTACAGCTGAGCAGTTCAGGGTTAAGAGCTTGCTTACAGTGGCAACTTAGTGGTGCTGGGGTTTGAACCTGGGACTTTCCAATCAGTAGGAAAATGCCTTAACCAGTGAGTTACCCCTGCCCTTGAACCCCCACCCACACACACACACACACGAACACACATACCTACATATGTGTACCTAGTTACCTTGGTACTGAATCAGAGAACCTGGAGATGTCAGGATACAATGCACCAAGCTGTGCAAGCAAAAGTTTGTTTGCTGAGACTGCTATTTAGAACTGCTTATGATCGCATGGTTACACAACTAACTAAAGGTTGATATTTATGACGATGTTAATTAAATATCAACAGGTACCACATGTACATTGTATTTTAGTTGACAGGTGCTTACATAAAGAATGACAGTTGTTTGTTTTTAATGTTTAACTTAACTACAGTATAAGAAGTGTTGTAATGAAACCAAGACTTTTGATTATGCATAATAACAAAACACAGTTATGAGAGTAAAACCCCTTTCTTTCTCTATATAATCCCCTGCTACACTAATGCATTTATCCCAACGTTTCACTAGCGCTTAGATACAATCCAGGTTGTGTCACATCTTTTGAACACTGGCCTCCCAGGAACTCCTTTAACATGTGTAAATGTTTTGGAGTGAGGTCAGGACTGTATGGGGGATGTGGCAATAACTCCTAGCCGAGTTCTTGTAATGTGCAATGGTGTTGGTGAACGATTGTGTGTACAGTTGCCCCAGACAGATGTGTTTTTTCTGCAAGTTGGTGACAAGTTATCCATTGATTTTCAAGGATCATACTTACTGAATGTTCACAAGAACAACTGCTGTGGGCCCCGAGCCCTTATGGGTTCTTGGTACTTGAACGCCACCCATAAGGAAATACATTAATTGAAGTAACTTTAGCCAACAGAACAGAACCTACTCAGCATTATTTTGACCCAGATGTTGGAATCACAAAAATATTTTATTAATTCTGAATTATGGCATTTAGATAATTCTGGTGTTTTTTTATTTTTTTGCTTAATTGTTTGAAATTTGGCAGCATTTTAAGAAAGGAGGTTACTGTAATGACATACCTAGGTGCACGTATAGTAGTTGTGAATAAAATATTTTAGCAAGACAAGGTTCAATGTTCATACACACAGTGCAATATAGGAAACACTGGATAAAAAATTAAAAATGGATCAAAACCAGGAAAAAAAATTCAGAATAGAAAATTAGCTACAGTTATAATACAATGTAAAGGAATATGTGTAAATGCACTATTAAGTACACTTATTTATAAATTCATCAATTATCTGAAAGTAAGTGTGCCCGAGTTGTAATGTACAGACTGCACTGGGAGGTGGAGCAATGGTTCCAGATTTGGTGGTGGAGCTAAATGTGACAGTTACCATTTGTTGTCTAGAGTCTTAGAATTCTCACCATGCAGACGGCCTGTCCTTTGTGTCTAAGAGTGGGGGAGGGGCCCACCGGTCTCAGTAGGAAAATGTAGAAGGAGGGTGAGGGTGAATAATTCTGTGTTGTCTGGGTATTTGCAATTGGCATGTTATTGAACTGAATTTACTAATGAACCAATGAATTTTTAACTAGGAAGCCATCAACAAATGTCATGGTGGACAACCGGACTTCTTCTCCAGGTTTGGAGTTTCTCCTCTGTGTTTTTCCTGCTGTTGTTTCTTTTGCCATTGGGACACATGTTTGCGTGCCCCCCTTCATGTCTGTTCACACCTCTAATGAACTGCAGGAGCTTCTGAATGATTGGGGTTCCATGGGGGACAGTGGAGATTACTGTAATAACCTAGGATACACTTGAATGGAGTTCTAGACCACTAGACCAGCAGTGTGTCAATGAGTTATAATTAACCGGAAATACCACTGCGGTAAATTCGGTCATTTATTTACTTTCAGATTTATTAAACGATTTATGCTCGTCATGGTCATGGTGGCTCTGAAACCAATTCTGGGAACCAATTCTGGGAAAACCCATGTGTGCGAAACACTGTACAGTCAGTAGTTCAGGAATTGAATGAGACAACCAGAAGTTACAATGCATTCGAATACAACCTCTGACTGGGTACGGTTCCATGGAGACAGTGGCAATTAACTACCCAGGTTGCACCAGAATGGGATTAGATCAGTATATACCAGTGGCGTGTCGATGAGTTCTTGTGTCAATCTAATAAGTCAAAAGAATGAATTTGGCCTATGTAGATTGTAAACTGTTCTAGTGGCTCCTGAACAAACATCTGAACTTTTGGTTGGTCCTTTTTACTTACCTAATCAATTGCAGAAGGTATCTGAAAAGCTTTGGGGGGAGACTTAAAAAGGATGTTCATGAAGCATTCAAAGGGTGGGATCTGCTGTATAGTATGTGTCAAAGATTTTTGTGGTATGGTTAGGAGCACGAGTTTCTCCACTGGGAGAGACTGCGAAGTGTTAATGGTAGCACATTTCTTGAATAAACTACACATTTCTTTCATACTACATAATGTCTTGCATGTGTGCAGGCCACCAGAATTTCTTTGCAGTATTTAGGGAGTGTCTACGATACTTGTGTCTCCTTTTGAAACTACAACGTGAGTCCACACTAAGAGTGTGTCTTGTATTTAAAGTGGTACATACATTTCGTGCTTTTGCGGCTTTACTCATCAAACTACCAGTTAATGGGATAGAGTATAAACACTCTGTGGGAGAAAGGAACCTTCTTCCATCTTGGCAGGCTACCTTTCATGTGTTCTGAACAAGGCGTCAGCTTTCTCATTTTTTAAACTTGAACTGAACTGAGACAATCCGCCTTGATGAGTAGTTTGTCTGGATTCATTTGAGCTGCACACATGTAGATGCTGCATACTGGAAACAGATGTCGGCAACCCCTCAACCAGTGTGCAGATTCTACAGTGCCAACGCAAGGGACAGAGGCTCACACTTCCCCAAGTGGAATTCTTTTTTTCCAAAGGAAATTTTATGTGAATGCTCATGGATAGAATGTAGTTACCTTAATCTTTTGAAAGAAATGCTCCTATTCCTGGGTCTGAGACATCCACTTCAACCACAAATGGGAGCTTGGCATCAGTATGTTCATGAACAGGAGCTGAGGTGAACCTTTCCTTAAGTTCATGGAAAGCATCTGTGGCTTGTAAATTCCATTTAAGTTTCATTTTACCTCCTTTGAGTAAACAAGTAAGAGGGACCATGAAGGAGCAAACATTCTAAATGAAGCAGCAAAAAAAGATTGGAAAGTCAATCATTGGAAATGTAATGCATTAATATATATTTTTAAAAAGACTGTTTTTTTTTTTTACTCAATATAAAAATGGTTTCCATGCAAACAGAACTCCCAGAACCGTGCACCCATGCTGGATTTGTTTAAGTACAATGTCTGAATGTAGCAGAATAATGTACAATATTATCTGTTTTTCCAATATGTCATGGAACACATTAATAATGATTACTTGGAAAATTGTCAGGACTTCAGGGTGTCATTTTCCAGTCCATAAGGCATTGCAACATACTTGTAGTTCTCCCTGGTGGTGAAAACATCAGTCTTCAATTCATCACCCTGTTGTACATTAATAGGATTGGAAGCACTACTGAGTTGTTTATTGGCAAAAAATATTAATAAGAGTAAATATTGATATTGTAGTGACATTATATTTAAATCCCTGGAATCAAAAAATGGTTTCGCTCTGCTTTTTCTTTTTTTATCAAAAATAAAAAATAAAAAAAAGAACCAGTTTATGCCGGTCAAATTGGAGGACGCAATAAAGTCTTGTTGAATGGCCTTTTCTATGATTTCCTCCAGCGCTTGTTTTATTTTGAGCTATTTGGACAAAGAATAATGTTTCTATAACTCAATTTCCCTTTTAATGAGGTAGAAGTTGAGGAGTTCATTTGTTGTTGTTGTTGTTGTTGTTGAAGACTTCCATGAGGTCCAAATAGCGGAACGGAATTTCAGTTTCCAGATTCGAACTAGGAATATTAACAGGTTTCGACATATGATGGAAGTGGATAACTGTAACCAGTTCTCTCTGCAATACGTAGATCAGGCCACAATCTGTCCTACATTCCAGTCTACTGAAGGATTTGCAGTTGTAACCATGGTAACAGGAATTGCTTTATATGATGCAAAGAATGTCACAAATAAAGAGGGAGTGGTGCTGACAGTTGTGTCGATGCTATCCATAATGGATGTTATAAGACGCTTTTTTGATGTCAGTGGCTTAGACTGAAAGAATGGTTTTCATGGTGTGAAATTGATTGTAGCAGCATAACTTAAGGGATATAGTAAGATCATGGTTATTAAATATTATGGCCACGGGAATCTACTGCATCATTATGGAAGAAGAGAATGGTTCAGGGAAACAAGTGGATCTAGTTGTGAGTAAAAATTTTAATTATCCAGCATAGCAGCCTAAATTTCAGGTCAGAAGGGAGCTATGGAAGATGTATGGACGGGGCAAGGTGGATGATAGGTAACAACAATATGAAAAATAATGGGAAAAATATCTGAAAGCTTGTAAACGCTTGCAATTCAATAGAGGAAATCTTAAGATGAGGTGTGTGGAGAGCTACTTGCTTGCATCACTACCTTTGCAACTTATTCATTCATAAATAATAGTGGAGAAAATCCAAGTTTCCAACCTGGAAAGAGAGTCTGGTTGTCTGATTGTCTTCCTAGCCAATTCCTTCAGACCCATAGCATCAATTTGCCTTTTCATAGTGGAAGGATGATCAGAAACACAGAGTGGAGCTTGAAATTCTTGTAAGAAGTTACAGTGTTAAATACTGGTTAACTGATTATGGCAGTTTTAATGGGCTACCAGGCATTGCACAGTTGGTAGTTGTCTCATCCATCCATTCATCGTCTATACCGCTTATCCTGTGCAGGGTCATGGGGGGCCTGGAGCCTGTCCCAGGAGACTTAGGGCGCAACATTGGGTACACAATAGCGCGCCCACACACTCACACGCCCATTCATGCACTATGAGCAGTATGGAAACGCCAGTCAACTGACACCACATGTCTTTGGACTGTTGGGGGAACTGGAGTACCCATAGGAAAACCAGAAAACACAAAACTTCACGCACACATAGACTGGAGGTGAGATTTGAACCCTCAACTCTGGAGGTACAAGGCGACAGCGCTATCCACTATGCCACCATCGTTAGGAGTCTCGCTTCTTATGTTCCATTTTTTGACTTATTTTTCCTTGACCTCCCCTCCCAATTCAATGTTAATGTCTCTTTAAAGGATAATGTGGTGGATAATGTCTCTTTAATGAAATAAAGATTTAATGCAATTTATGTAATATTCTGTTACACCTTTACATTTAATTTTTATTTATTCATTTTAAATTTTATATTCCAAATTATAAGTTGTACTTAATGTCTATTTTGGCTGTATGTTGATTAGATGAAGAAGTGGTGTCTTTCTTGCTTTTTTACACACAATACTGTTTATACTGTAGATGCACTCTATCAATAAAGTGTGCTTAAAAAATCAATTAACTTTTAACTACTGAGAAGATTTAAAAAACATCGTTTTTAATTAGTTTGTTTAAACGAGAGAGAGAGAGAGAGAGAGAGAGAGAATTTTACCAGCTTTCTAAGAATGTGTTTTTAATAACGTATCCCTCTTTACTTCTAGTCAGCAATCAGCTGTTGGTCTTCTCTCCTTTGCTCTATAGTTAATATTTGGACTTTCTGCCAAACCCACAAATGGCATAATACTTTTTCCCTGCTATCCTTCCAACTCACGAAGGCAGAATTATTATAGAATAAACACCGAAGCCAAATGTGACATAAAGAGGCAGAGCTTGGAGAATATCAGAGTGATGTGTGAGTTGATTGAGTGTTTGGGTAAGGGAACCTTCCAGTGTAGCTGTGTGCTGGCTTCTGGCCTGGTAAAAAAATGTCAGAGCCATATTTGACCTGAGTGGAACTGCTTCTCTGCACTACATGGGCATGCCTCAGCTATAAATGGAACATCAGGCCTCCAGTGCAAACATGCAGGAAGGGAGTGACAAAAAAGAGACAGTGACCTTGAAAGCTAGTGCTAACCTATTCATGTTTGTATCCAGTTTCTTTACCTTGTCAATTGGTAGTCCATAGTTAGTTTGTAGTAGATTAGTTCGCATGATCTATTACATTGCACTTTTTAAAAAATATGTTATTAGAGTAGATTTTCAAGGACGTACAAAAGTTGTGTACACGTTTTCTGTCAATCAAACCTTGACCTATAAGTCATTCCATCCCTTGAGTCAGCTCTTATTTAAGGGACGCTCTTAGCATTCACACAGTTGCACCCCACCACCCCACCACAAGCACATATAACCTATATGACTCCCTGCCAAGAGCCATGAGCTTTGTGTAACACTGGTGGTCATCCTTCCATAGCACCCAGCTCATGTAGCATGCAGCCGTGGCATTTATCCAAAAACCGCCTGGTGAGATTTGAGCTCCTTTGGACTTGCAGGGCGGAGAGTAAAACCTCAGGCCTCTCATTTGAAACTCGATTGGAACGCTTGCACTCTGTGCTGTGCTGTCATTTCCAGCGCCGTGCCTAAGGGTGATGACATTATCCCGGCACTCAGAACATGGGTCAACAGGGCAAAGAGGGGTGAAAGTGAAAGAGAATGGCAGCCAGATCAAAGATATGCTGCGACTGAGAGAAATTTTGATAAAGAAATATTTTTTTTTTTACAAAATGCAATTTCTTCAAAAAGCTGTGTGAAGGGAACATAGTATTAAAAAAAAACAAACATGTTGTTTCGTGTGATCTTGTAGGACACTTTCCTGGTCCAGTGAAAAGGAAAATGTAAAAACTAAAAGAACCAAATGATTTCCGTATTATCGTTGAGGTTACATTTAGATATGGACATAGCATTAATCAATAGCTAGTGCATTAATAGCTAGGTCAGTGGAACATCCTTACATGACATTTGTGTGTGTAAGAGAGAGAGAGAGAGAGAGAGAGAGAGAGAGATCTTATGACCGGAGGTTTTTACTTACACTAGGAGTAGAGATACTGTGTTTCTATAATAGACCTCAACAGAGACGTGATCTACACCACGCCACCACTTTTATGTGCTACGCGTTTGTTTGTATGCGAAAGTCTAAGAGTAACAATTGTACTCAATTGTAAATCTAATAGTAAACAATCTAAATAGAAGTTGAAGATACAGTATACAGTATACAGTAGATCACAAGATTATAACAGATTTATGAGAACTGCAGAATGTTAAATGTAGTGCTTCCATCAGCTCCATTCACAGAACAAACCTAATTATGAAATATTGATTGAAGCGCACATGTCTGGAGACTGAGGAGCTTATACCTTTGCTAACCCCAGATGGATGTGGGAAGGGATTGAGGCTATCACAGACCTCTGAGCATTTTACCTCCAGCTAGTTCTGCTTCATTTCCTGATGAGCTGAACCACTTCTATGCTATTTTGATATGGGGAAAGTGGAGCCCATGCTTAAGACTGAGCTACTACCGGGTGAGCGACCGATAATAATCTTCACCTCTGAAGTGTGTGCCACTCTGACCGGGGTGAATGCACAAAAAGCAGCTGGCCCTGATGGCATCCCCGGTCAGGTCTTCAGAGCCTGTGCAGGGCAACTAACGGAGGTCTTCACAGATATCGTTAACCTGTCCTAGGCTCAGGCAGCTGTCCCTGACTGCTATAAGTCAGCTACCATCGTGCCAGTGACTAAGCATTCTGCTACAACGTCACTCAATGACTTTCGTCTCATCCACTCATCCCTGTCATAGCAAAGTGCTTAGAAAAGCTGGTCCTCACTCACCTCAAAGCCAGCCTGCCTCCCATCCTGGATCCATACCAATTTGCTTACCGCTGCAACAGGTCAGCTGAGGATGCTATATTCACAGCACTCCATTCTGTTCTGACTCACCTCAGACTCTGCCTACCTGCCTCCCACTCTGGATCCACACCAGTTTGCTTACCGCCCCAACAGGTCAACCGAGGATGCCAGCTCCACAGTGCTCCATTCTGTTCTGACTCATCTGGACAAGCCCAACACTTACATCAGAATGCTGTTCATTTATTTTAGTTCAGAATTTAACACAGTCAGTCTGTCCAAGCAAATCTTGAAGTGTAAACAGCTTGGCATCTGTAATTCTCTGTGCAGCTGGACCCTGAACTTTCTTACAAACAGGCCACAGTTTGTCAGACTGGAGAACCTGGAGAACTCCTCCAGTCTCACCCTCAACACTGAAGTTCCCCAGGGAAGTGTATTGCCCCCTCTCTTATACTTCCTCTTCCCTGTGGCTGGTTTCATACTGAAGAGCCGATCATCTTGTAATACTTGTTATATTTAATGTATAACTTTTACTAAATGTAAAAGGTATTTTGAAGTCATGTTTAGAATACTGTACTTTGTACTTGTACAATGACAATAAAGTTGAATCTCATCCAATCTAGTTATATTCATCAATATTATTGTTATTATTATTTTTCTTATTACTTACTTACTTACGTACTAACTTATTTACTTTACTACTTGTTTACAAAGAAATGAATGGTCTAATTTTTATCATACATTATTGTAAGGGATAAAAACAGAATATCTACCAAAAATCCAGGAAAAGGCACATGATACAAAGGTTATAAAGTGATTTGCATTTCAATGAGGAAAATGAGTATTTGATTCCTAAGCAAAACATGACTTATCACTTGGTGGAGAAACCCCTGCTGGCAATTGAAGAGGAAAGACTTTTCTTATAGTTACCAGGTTTGCAGACATCTCAGGAGGGATTTTGGTCCACTCTTATTTATAGATCTTCTCTAAATCCTTAAGGTTAACTAAATTGAAACTTTAAATTAAGTTTCAATTTAATTTAAAACAATAAAATTTTAGTTGTATAGTATTTTACCAATTGTCATTGTCGTAAAGCTTTTTACAATCAAAAGAAAATGATGGAAATTTGTATAAAATGTGAAAAATGTGTATGAATCGACATGATTCGATTATCCCTTGTGAGCAAGTCGAGAGCAACGGTGGCGAGGAAAAACTCCCTGAGATGGCAATAGGAAGAAACCTTGAGAGGAACCAGACTCAATAGGGAAACCTCATTTGGGTGATATCAGACATACTGTGTATTAGGCAGCTGGAAGTCCAGTATAACAAAAAATTAAGAATAAAAAAATTAAGTGTAGCACCTTTTTTGGTATATGAACCAAAAGTCAAACCATGACTTAAAATTAAAATTCCTAGTGAATGAAGTTATAAAGCCAATTGACATTTACAGCAGTGTTTAAGCACAGTACAGTGACGAGGAATGATGCTAACAGCTGAGACATTCAGCGAGTGGAACGCCTGATCCTTAAAAAATCAATGGATAACTTGTTACCAAGAGAAGCATCTTTCTGTGGGAACTTTACACACAATCATTCACCAACATCCCTTGTATACTACAGGAACTCATCCGCGAGTTATTGCCGCATCCCCTGTATTGTTCTGACCTCGCTCCAAGCTATTTCCACATGTTTGAGCCATTAAAAGAGCTCCTGGTAGGCGGGCATTTCAGACGTGAAGCATGGAGTTCGATCATGGCTCCAGTGTACTGAGAAGACTTTCTACCTTGATAATATTAGGTGAAGAAGAAGTAGATGATGAAGAGGAAGAAGAAGAAGGACAAAAAAACAGCAATCAAAAAAGAATGCTAACAAAAACAATATGGTTCCAGCTTTATGTGTTTAGACCCCCAATGAAGAAAGAACAGTAAAGTGCCATTAGTAATCACTAAACTGTTACAATGTGTTTTTCTTCAGTAGATAATGAAGATCTGTAAATCGAAACACATTGATGCTCATTACTAATGACTGAAGTGTTATTGTGTTGTACATCTGGAAGAATACTGAATGCTAAAACACAGATAAACAGATTACTAATGACTGCATGAGGACTAAGATGGTGGTGTGACAACAGCATGCTGTGACCATTCCAGATCCAAAATGGCGCTAATTTGTGTCTTACCCCAACTTATTTTTACAATCCTTATGGCATGTGGAGATCTGAGCAACCCAGTGTTCATGTCTACCTCTCACCTTGCACGACTTAAATGGTTTGCTCCTAACATCTTGGTGCCAGATACCACAACACACATTCAAAGAACCTGTGGAGTACATTCCTCCATGCGTCAGCGCTGGGGGACCTACACAATGGTGACAACCAATATTAGTCAGGTGTTTTTAATGGCTGATCAGTGTACACTGACTTTAGTGCCTGATTTTTGTTAAGTTCTGGAAGTTGCAAGGTGGGGCCTCCAAAGTTTGGACTTGTTTGTCCAGGATGTCCCACAAATTAGAGGTCAAGTTAGAGGTCAAATCAACAACCTTAAAATTTCTGTCATGTTCTTTAAATCATTCCTCGTACCCACTTTTGGACACATCCCACAGTGGACAGGGGTCAGCATGGGTCAGCATGTGGGGGGTCTCATACACACAGCAAAGATAGAGAATGTTCAGCAACTAATGGACTTCTGCAGTTCAAGGAAACTGTTTTTAAAAGTAGACAAAACTAAAGATATGATTATTGACCTCACCGGAGCATTCAATGGTTACACTCTTGCTGAATGGACAGCTCCTCCATTGAGATTGTCAAGAGCATCAAATTCTTCAGTGTTCACTTGGCGGAGAACATCAACTGGTCCCTCAACATTGGGCTTCATTGCATAAAAGCACCATAGCAGCAGCTTTACATTTTTTTAAAAGGCTGAGCAAACCCTATCTCCCACCCCCATCCTCAGCACATTCTTTAGAGGGACTATCAAGAGCATCCTGAGCAGCTGTGTTACTGCCTGCTATGGGAATTGGAAGACCCAGCAGGGGATAATAAGGACAGCTGAGAAGATCATCGGGGTCTCTCTTTTCCTTCATCATACACATTTACACCACACGCCTCAACTTTCTTGCTTTGTTAGCACACGTGCACTTTATGTAGTCTTCTGTTGTCATCTAATCCAGTTATGTGTGCTCTTGTCTTGTTTTATGTAGCACCATGTTCCTGGGGGAGGGTTGTTTCATTTCACTCTGTACTGTACCAGCTGCATATGGTTGAAATGACAATAACATTAAAAAGTCATTCGAATTGATATTGTGTTAATTACCGATAGTATTGAAGTGTTACTATATTGCTCTTCAGGAGCTAAAGATGATCTAGAAGAATATTGTAAATTGAAACAGAAGGAAACTGATTGTGAATGACTGATATGTTACAGTGTTGTTCTTCAACAATCTGGAACATTCTTGTAGGGTGAAACACATGGAAAGTCTGTAGTAATGACTGTCGTGCTACTGTGCTGTTACTCACTAGTTAATGATCACCTAAAACAGTACTGTAAAGCAAACATGGGGAGCTCATTACCAGTGCCTATGAGTGGTGCTGTTTTTCTTCTTCCGGAGGTATTTGTGTTCAGGAACAATGTTATAAAAAAAAGTGAAACATGTTTACACATATTACTATTTACTGAATATGTGTTCTGTAACGCTCAGTAGTTAATTATGATCAGAATTAGTATTATAAAGTGAAAGTCATAGAAACTGAATAAAGATGATGATTAACTACTGAAGAATAGATCATAATGGATTACAGTAGATCATAATGATAATTTAGTACTATAAAGTGAAAAGGGATTTACTATTCTATTGTTCTTTAGAAGTTAACGATTATCTAAAGACAGTTTGTGAAGTGAATTATACAGAAACGCAAGTGTTACTGTGTTGTTCTTCAGCAGTTTATCATGAGGAAATTGATTACTCAAGCCTGAATTGTAGTTTTGTAGTTTTGCTGTCCATGTATTTCTTTAGACATTAGAAACAACCCATTGACCCTGTACTCCTCTAATGAGAGGTAAAATATAACTCACATAGGCCTGAACATTTTAGATCGATTAGGTGATTGATCGTCAGAAAAAAAGACAAGGCTTAGGTATCGGGAAACAATGTGGTCATAAATTACTGCTAGTAGTTCTGTAAAACAAAAGTTTAGCACTCAATAATTACTTAATAGTTAATAGTAATTAGATTACTTGGGTTAAACGCTTAAAACCCCAGTGCCATAGATACATGATGGTAACACAGCATATATGCTTATATGGAAGCCTTGCCGGTGTGTGTTAACGGGGAGGCTTCGTACATCAAACAGTGCATTTGGGTTTTTGGATATGTCAGGGTCAACAAAAGATATTATTACTTATACCTTTTAACGTGTAAATTTTACTACTACCAAAATATGAGAGTGATGTCACAAAAATGTAGAACTAAGCATATATCAAAATGAGCATATTATTTTTATTTGGTCATAGAAACTGAAAACAACAATAAAGACGTGATCATGTACATCCGTGGTATTACTCTGCCTTTGTGACCCATTTTTAAAAAAAATATTTTGCTTAGTCATGTCTGTATAGTTTCAGTTTATTGAATTGCCTATTTTGTAGCATGTATCACTCTACACTTTATTTCAAATAAAAGGAAAAACAACTAAGGCTAAGATAAATGGATAGATGGATGGATGAATGGATAGATAGATAGATAGATAGATAGATAGATAGATAGATAGATAGATAGATAGATAGATAGATAGATAGATAGATAAAACTTTAAGATATACAGTACAAGAAACAAATAAAGAATATAAATCACAAGTAAAACAAAAAAAGAAGAGATTTGCTTTTGATATGAAATTTTATATGTGACAAAGTGACAGTGCAAATAGTATTAATTGCTCAACAAGTAATTGTGCAAAGAGCATCATGAAAGTGACAGTGAAATTGAGACTGTTTGTAATGGCAGGATATGCAATAGTGAGAGTAACTGAGTAGACCCTGAATCTAACAGATGAGAGAGATATAAAAGGGCTTCTAGCAAACTCATCATTTCTGAATACTAGCCATTTTAGCTGGATCTGTGATATTAATCCAGATTTATCAAACCCACAGGCTGTGAACAGATATGATTTTTATTTTCTGTTGATGTTAAATTGCTACCCCAACTACAACTTAAAAAGCAAAGTACAGGAATAGTTTTTCTCTTTTTTGTCTTTTCATGGATAAGTTAACAGTAGTGCTGTTAACACAGTTTGCAGTGTTTGCAACACAAGGACATTATATGGAAAACCTGGCAGCCTTGCTCATGGGACAAAGGTCAAGTTCATTATCATGATAAGAATATGGAGTAGACTATTAATTTTTTTTAATCAGTGTTTTGCACCAGTAGTCCAGTCTAAACACGTCCTTACTGAACTCCAAACGCCTTATTCTACACAAAGAAATAAGATAAGTAGTGTGCTTTTATTCATTAAACTTTTGCTTCAAATAGAAAATAATGACTAATTAAATTATCTTAAATAATTGTATTTTAATGATCTTTAAATAATATATTTATTGAATCTATGATTTTATTGAATATAAATGTTTACTTTTTATATAAAAAAAACTGTAAAGTTGTTGTGTCTGGGACGTAAGATGAGTAATAGAACAAGATCAAGATGTTTTTTTGAAATTTTTGTCTGTTTGTTTGTTTGTGCACGCATCACGTAAAAACTAATGAACGAATTTTATTGTCCTTTTCATAGGTGTATTTGGCTAAACTTGTGGTAACATATAAGCTGTGTTTTATCGCAATCAGCCCGCAGTGAGAGCTACTTTGAAATTAAAATGGAAAACGGCCTTATATCCTAAAAAAATCGACCTTTAAGAATTTTTTTTGTTTATATCAAAATTAAACAGATCCCGCTTTACATTATTAAATATGTGTTTATGAGTGTGCGATTAAAATCTACTTAATCTACTTTCATTCTGTGCACTTCACGGTAACATGTAAAATATTTTGTTCATTCCAAAAGTCAACATTTTTCTTTTTTTTACTTATGAGTGTGCAATTCCACACAAACAAAGTCACAGGCATATATATATATATATATATACTCAGAGAGAGTGGGAGAAAGAGAGAGAAAGAAAGATAGTAAATAAGACTGTGGGCAGTGGATTTGTGCAGAACCTATTGATCGAACAGTTTGTGGAGGGGGATGGGGCAGTGGTGGCTCAGATGGTTTAGGCTTTGAGTTACTGATCAGAAGGTCGAGAGTTCAACCCCCAGCACTGCCAAGCTGCCACTGTTGGGCCTTTCAGGAGGGCCAATGGCCTTCTCTGCAGTTTTTACTACCAATTTGGTTAATTTGAACATCACATGACCAAACTGGAAAGCGTCTCATCACATCCAATTTGTCAAAGAAGGCAGTAACAGCACTATGAGCTAATGTAGATTGATGGGTTTTTAGGTAATCAGTCAACATTAACCTGCATTTAATTTTGTTTCCATTTTTATTGTTGCCATTACAATCAATTTGTTAGTAAGATAAAATAAAAAATAAAAAATTAAGTACCAGATATGGAATAATCCTAATAGTGATTCTTGCTATGTACCTAAATGCGTTATGTTGTGTTGTACGTTGCGTGATGCGTTAGATGGTCTTGGACTCGCTGAAATTCACTGAAATTCCCGCGGTACAGGTTTTGTAACCGTTTCGTAACTGAGCCTCCAATAACGAAAGTGGACTTCATATTAAATTAGACATCTCTCCTGTTATACTGAAACCAGCCTCCTAACACACAGTATGACTGCAGATCAATCTCTGCTATCTGATATCACCTAATTGAGGATGGGTTCCCTGTTGAGTCTGGTTCCTCTCAAGGTTTCGTCCTATTGCCATATTTCCAAGTTTTTCCTTGCCACCGTTGCCCTCGGCTTGCTCATCAGAGACAATTCATACATATTTTTTTACACATTTCATACTAATTTCCTTTTTTGTTTGATTCCGTAAAACTGCTTTGCAGCATTGACCACTGCTAAAAGTGCTAAATGAATAAAATAAAATAAAATTGAATTGGATTGCAGGCGGCATGGTGTTGTAGTGGTTAGCACTCTCGCCTTGTACCTCCAGGGTCTGGGTTCGATTCCTGGCGAGGCTCGATTCCAATCTCTGTGTGCATGAAGTTTGCATGTTCTACCCGTGCTTGGTGGGTTTCCTCCCACAGTCCAAAGATATGCAGGTTAGGCTAATTGGCGTTCCCAAAATGCCCATAGTGTGTGAATGAGTGTGTGAGTGTGTGTATGTGTGTGCGCCCTGAAATGGATTGGCACCCTGTCCAGGGTGTACCCTGCCTCGTGCCCTAAGCCTCCTGGGATAGGCTCCAGGTCTCCCGCAAGCCTGAAGATGAGTGAGTGTGAGTGAATTGGATTGAATGTTCATGAAGTTCAACTCCAACATAAGTTTCCACCACTTCCCAAAGGATGGAACTATCAGGATGACAGCACCTGGTAATTAAAAGGACCACGATAGTCTGTAGTAGACCTTTTGTCTCAAGGTGGGCAACAACACTGTTGGCAGAGACTTAACAACGTCACACTAAATCAACCAAGAGATTTTTTGCATTTCATTTTGCATATAAGGTTCTATACACTACATGGAATTTTTAGATGACGTCAACAAGAAACTAGAGGTATATTAATGTTAATTAGCTAGCTCAGTGACAAATTACATTGAGCATTGAGGAGTATTCACCCAGCAGATTTGATTAAGATCACTGATTCTAAGCTTTGGTAGCTCATATAGGCTTATTTAATAGAACAGCATCATAGTCTAAACCGTTTGTGGCACACAGCCTCATTGCTTTTCTTTCAGACACCATGTACTGTAGCTGCCATGCAACACTGTAAAAGATTTAGTCGGAATGCTCTCAAGGGTGCAACAATAGAAACCTGTTAGAATCTGGAAGACAGATGATCTTTCCTCAGTCTTTTTAGAAAGTACAGATGCTGTTGTGCCTTTTGAACCAAAATTAAATGATTATAGTGCAGGACATGGTGAGATAATTCTTGGTGATGTGGACACTTGAAATTGGAGACAAGCCAGTCTATGCCACAGTTGTGGAGAGGACACTCCATCTGCTAGATGAATATAAAATACTTGAGGAAAATTGTGGGTTCCACCCAGGCTGTAAAACCTCAGACTAGCTCCACTTTTGCACAGATTTGTGAAAGGTAATGTAGTTTCCCAATCCAGATTAAATTTGATTTGTTAATCTGGGGAAAGCTGTATTTGTTAATTTGTTCACAGGCGCTATTGCAAAAATATTTTGTAAAAATTTGGCTTGGTTATATAACACTGACTTTTGTTTTTGGAAAAAGGTATAACTCCACTTCTCACAGTACTATGAATAATTTAATTTAAGTATGAAATTTAATATCAACAATATGTTGTATAAGTTTATAAAAAATAATGGTAAGTTTGATTGAAATTTTGAAACATAACAATTGACAAATGTTGAGTTTTGGTTATTCTGACTTTTGGTTCTCTTTAGTCCTTCTTTAGTTCTTCCTTTACCAGTTTTAGGTTAGGTTTGGGTAAATGACGAGAGCGCCCTATCAGGGTACAGGTGTGCACTGTTTACCTGTCAGAAATCACTTGTGCAAATCTTGATTTTGAAGGTACAGTAGATCTCTACTTCAGCACAGTGCTTACACTACATTATCTTATATAGCTTTGTTAAGTATATAACATGATGTTTGAACAGCATCCAAATATCAATATGTGGATGTCAAGCATCATATATCTGTCAGTCATTACTGCTAAAGTGACTGCAACGGTACTCTCAAAGTGTAAACAACCTTCTCCTGGCTTCAACATTTTCCAAAAACCCTTTGAACCCATTTAAACCACTCACAGCAGCTGCTGTGTTGCAGAGAAAGTATCTTGGCTTCACTGATTACACAACAGAAAGAAGAGATGGTCACAACGTAGTCGGCTTTTGCTCAAAAATCTGGCTTTTGCTCACATGTCGAGCTTTGCTCAAAGCAAGTTTAAATCTTCTAAAATAATGCTTAGCAGATGTTTTCAAATTAAGCATTTTTGTTATAGACAATCTTGTGTCTCAAAGAAAAATACTCCACTGTTGGTGGCTGTATAGAAACAGGCAATATGGTTAGAGGCATCATGTTATTTTAATTTGTGTATGAAACTTTATGTTTAACTTTGTACATCAATGTGTGTCCCTATTCAGTAAATACAGAAGGATACAGCATGCTTCACAATAAAATATAAAAAAAAAAATCAAAAAGAAAGGGGGGAAAAAACACCATAAAATAACAAGACACACAAGACTGCCAACAACAGACTGAAACAATAAAACACCAAGACATGCACATGACGAACACACAAGCACACCATCTGTGATCACAATTGATTAAAGCTTAAACTTAAAAACAAGTTGTATGTTCTTAAATAAGGCTGTAGAAAGTCTTATATGAAGGAGAAGGCTGTTCCCCCTCTGCTTCAATCTAGTCCTGTGAGCAGACAAAAGCCCTTGACTGAAAGACCTCATAAATCTGCAGTGGCACTGGGAGCTAACAATTCACAAATATATTCAGGAGTGATTTAAAATCAATTCTAAATTTCACAGACTGCCAATGGAGAAAGGCACGCCCTGGGTTCTTGTGGTGGTAAATGTGTGATTGTATCACATGTTAACAAATGTTAAGTTAACAAATTAACATAAGCTTTGAGGTCTACAAAATGTGTTTTTTTATTGAAGAGCTTAAAAAAAAAAGAAAAAGTAGAATTATCTAAAAACAAACAAACAAAAAACACCATGTTCTAGGGCATTTAGGGACAAAAATGGAAAAAGTGTGTGTAATTGTGTGTGTGTGTTTTCTGATTTTGGCTGTGTGCACACCCTGGAGAACCATGTAAACATTCAAAATGATCAAAAAGTACATTTTGCATAATAGCTGCGCAGGAAATATAGATTTTTAGTCAGAAGATAAGCAAATGCGTTTTGAACTAAGTGAGGCTAAGTGAAAACTTCTTGATCTCATTTGTCCATGTGAGATGACACAAATGCATGGATAATCATTTCAGTGTTGTTAAAGGTCAAATCATGTCTATTTAAAAAAAAAAAAAAAATTTTTAGCAATGTTTCTTAACTGAAAAAGCATGATTAAAAATGTTACTTGATATGCATTTTTTTTTTTTTTTTTTTTACTGAGACAGCAGGATGACTTAGAGCAGAGGTTCTCAACTTTTATCCTTGAGGACCACCTGCACATTATTTTCACATCTCTCAGCACTTTCACCTCACAACTCCAGAAGGGGAATGGGGTCAAATTTCACTTCCAGCCTGTGTGTGGAGTTTGCATGTTCTCCCTGTGCTGTGTGGGTTTCTTCTGGGTGCTCTGGTTTCCTCCCACAGATTGCTAACATACACTGTAGGCTGACTGGCATTTCCAAATTGCCTGTAGTGTATGAGTGTGTGTTTGTGCTTGTGGGCCTATAATAGAATAAGAAGCATAGTTAATGAATGAATGGATGGCTGGAAGTTTAAATGAAAATCAGAAATAATGCCAAAGTTTCTGCAAAAAAAATCAATAAAAGATTTACTTTTGGAGCTACCTGCAAATACCCAGAAATACTGCTAGGACCAAAAAAAAAACAAAACAAAACAAAAAGTGAGTGTCTTCTGAATAAAACTAAATGGAATATTGAAACATTCATTGAAAAAAAAACAAACAAGGGGAAGCAAACAAAATAAGTGAGCTAAAAATGGACCCTTGATGCATTAAAATGTAATTTAAACTCTCAGAATAGCTGTTTAAGTGTTATTTTAGAAAGAAAGATAAGAAGAAAATGACTGCAAGTGACACACAGTCTCCATTAACTCTTCGAAAGGAGTTAACTGTCTAAAAGTTTCACGATTAGCGTTTTAGTCGAAAATCTCCACACAAGAGGAAAATCAAAAAATATAAGTCATTTATTAAAAAAAAAACAAAAAAAAACTTTACAATCAATTCACACTTAATATTAGAAATATTGTTTATGTTTGCCTATTCCCTTTTCGAACAAAAAATATCTCATCTCAACCAAGGAGAAGCAATGGTGGTTTAACACCTACAGTAGCAAATTCACTTTTGGTCACAGCAAGTTATCATTCTGAAAAATAAAAAAGAATAGTGTAGTGAATAAAGTTCTGTAATAGGGTGAGGATCTTGACAGGAGCTGCTGTTCATTAATTTTTTTTGTTACTTAGCACACCAGCTTGGTCTAGGCATGTGTTTAAAGACTCAAAAGGCAGGTGATGGACTAAGGACATTGACCTGTACTGTTGAGTGGCATCAACAGGATTTGAATTTTTGATCTCTGGACACTAGGAATTCAGGTGTGCCAGCCAGCCTGACCCTCACCAAAATATTTATAGATTGTAGATGTGAGTATCACTGTGTCAAGATATAATGGACTGGAATTTCCTACAGTCTATCTGAGCCTCCAGGAACAAACGGGACCCCATTTAATTTAACACATCTCCTGTTATACTGAACTTCCAGTCTCACATAGTTTTATGCAGATCTATCCGTTTTCACCCAAATGAGGATGGGTTCTCTGTTGAGTCTGGTTCCTCTCAAGGTTTCTTTCTATTACCATCTCAGGGAGTTTTTCCTTGC
>JAOVVA010000016.1:1693275-1712777 GCA_028565275.1 Leiocassis micropogon
CACACACACACACACACACACATATATATATATATATATATATATATATATATATATCATACACATCTGATAACGTTATATAATCTTAAGCAAAACTTTGTCTCCTTAGTAATTGCTTCTAAGTCATTCCAAATTGCCTCTGTACCAGCTGTGCTGTTTTGATTTTTAGTTATTGCTACTTAACTTAAGCGTGAGCTTGCACCAATGTGCTGACAGCTTTATGATGAACCTCAATATAACTAGCTTCTACCACATGGGTGAATCCCAAATCTTCCTCTTACCCCTGATCAAGGGCACTACTTTTACGGTGTATGTGGAATAAGGGATCATACACCCTACATAGTGCACAGGCTTTCCTTTTTATGCTATTTGGGATTCAACCTGGAACAGTGTGAGTTAGCTTAGGCTTTTCTAAAGCAGAATGAATAAAGAGAAATTTATAAGATGTCCACCACCTCAGTGGTTTATTCTCCTCACCTTTTGGCTACATAGTGCTGGTAGGAATTTCAAACTACTTTCATCACTGCTATTATAGGACTCCCAAACCACTGCGCCATAGCACAGTGAATCATCATCATTTGTAAATCAGAAGAAAACCAAAGCATTTCAGTCATTTGCTTCTTGGTTTGGTGAAGTTTCACAATGCACACAACAAACCAAAACCAAAAACAAAAAAAACCCCAAAACAAAACAAAAAAATTGGCTGAGAAGCATGTAGGGCTGAAAATATGCCAGTAAAACTTATTTATTCAATGCAAAACCATATAACTTTTGCCAAGTGCATTGAGAAATCACAAAAATTACCCAAGCATTAAGAACACAGGAACAACACTCAATAAATTACTAGATATGTAGATAATAACTAGCATAAAACTTGAAAGCATGTATGCATCATCTTCAAAGCTTTTTCATTTATCCGTCCAAAGATCCAGAACATATCACATTTCTGCAGCTCTTCAGCTCTGTCCTTTGGCTCAGGTTACACTTCAAGGCTCAGTTTAGCAGCTTGTACTGTATATACAGAAAGAAAATGCTACCTGCAACCCAAAATACACAAGATGCTTGGTTCACTTCGTGCAGCTGGCATGATTCAGGTCTCACTGTAGCTGAAATGCACTAGAGTTTAGTTGAAAGCAGAGTGTGAGGCCAATTCCTCTTAGAGAGACTTGGTCCAGTTGTCTCGGTCCATACCAAGTGCAATTTTTCTGACCCGCCTAAACAAAATAAACTAAAAAAAAAAAAAACACAAACCAGGGTTTCTTATTACACAATAGCTTATTTATGTTATTAGATTTTTGGACTGTCAGACCACCGGCAGGATTTAAATTCAGAGACTGAGGTGGCCATTGCGAAAACACAAAACAACGACAAAAAGAAATGTGTTAATATTGTCGAAACCTTTAACCACAGCCAAGTCTGAACCTCTGAGCAATTTATTTTCGCCTACTTCACCATTCTTTCCACCGTGTGGTTGTTCAGCGGGTCCAGTTCTTTGCAAATTTCTAAAGTTGTGTGTTAAACTCTTTCACATGGATTTCAAACTACGTATATTATAACTTAAAATAGGGATGATTTCTTTACTCTCGATTAAATAATCCAATTAAATATAGCAATTGTCAATAAACCTCAATGACTATCGCCATTACATCAACACTGATTATCAATTATGTACCAGTAAACCGGTGACAGGATCACAGGCACCCGAGTTCAGTTAATGTGGCACAAATTGCTAAAAAAAGAAAAAGGCATCGCTGGCTGAGATAGAAAGGTATCAGAACACTCAGTGCATCACAGTTGTTGTCCATGTTGTTGATTTGGCCTCCAAATTCGCCAGATCTCAGTCCGATTGAGCATCCATGGGCTGTGCTGGACAAACAAGTCTCATCCACGGAGACCTTACAGCACTTAAAGGGTCTGCTGCTAAGGTCCTGGTTCCAGAAACCACAGCACACTTTCAGAGGGCTGTTTTGGAGGCACAAGGGGAACCTACACAATATTGTGCATAGTTTTAAGGTTTTAAGTTTTATGGTTATAATGTTAAGGCTGTTTGGTGTAGATTTACTATTAACTCTACCTTTAAAAACCAGGCAGACAGTGTATAGATTCGGACGATTTTAGCCCGGACCCAGTCACCAAGGCAATTTATTTTAATCGGACATAAATTTCTATTCTATAAAAAAAAAGCCATAACCACCAAAAGAACCTTTAAAGGACTTGTTTTTTTTTCCCCATCATAGCGTCCAAACCAACATATGACTCTCATGCTCATGGTTGATTGCTGTGATGTAATCTAATCATAATCTAGAATGATACTTGGTTTTCTTAGTATGTTTGATTTATGATTTATGATTCTAACATCTCATTAGTCAAAGCTCATTTGACACCTTTACACTTGAAGTTAATATTTGCCTCAAACTACTGTTGAGTTTATTTCCATATAGTATAAAGTACGTTTTAATGTAAATGTATCAGAAATCAAAATGATCAGAGGAAAGCACAGATTTTCAAGCATTTTATAGAAAAAAAAAACGTAATATAATTTGAAAATAAATATACTTTACTACTTTACACAAACACAAAAAGGAACTTAAATCTAGACATATTTACAGGGAGTAAATAAATAACTGAGAATGTAAATAAATGAAATGCAGGCAGCCTCTTCTATATGACAACAGTTGTCAAGGTTGACAAGGTTGCAGGTGTTTGGTAGTCTATGATTTCCTTTAGGGTATATTTTAATGTTATAGGTATGAAGATTTCAAAACAAACTCATGTCTAATTTAATTTCCCTGTCTCGCATACAGCATACTAGCTCTCTCTCTTTTCGCTTTTTTAGAAACCGCACAACCCTTATATATGAAGAGAAAAACTTTCGAGGCAAATCTAAACAAAAAAAGAAGAAGAAAAAAACAAAAACAAACAAACAATCATCTATGGGAATGTACTTTCAACTGTGAGATTGACAGAAAAAATTATTAGAAAGAGATCAGAATATAACACTGCACATAAATAGAACCAATTAAATATGAACAGGAAGAATACTAAAAATATAAATTATGGACTTGATGGGGGTCATATGCTAAAATGGGTATCAATAAACATTCAAATGACCTTGTGTTGTTTGTGTTCGCCATGTTGTGATTCACTGTAATCTGAATGACAGAAGGAAAAAAAAAAAAAGCACACTTTTTTTTTTTTTAACAGATACAAGTGACCATAATAACTAATAATCTCAAGTAGTCATTTGTCGTTCAGTAGAGAATGAAGTCAAGTCATAGAATCTAAGTAAAGTGATTTCCATATGAAATAAGTGGCATGCCTTGATAAAAGCGGATAAAACAAGATCTGGGGATGTTTGTCGGTTTATAGGTTTCTCGTGCCGTTCGTCGACGAGACGCGACATGTTGAAGTCGTGACAAACTCCGGGTATTCTTTCATGCACCGTTCGATTTCTGTCTTATTTATTGTCTCTATATCCGTTGTTTATCGATGACGATGATGATGAAGAAGAAAAATCAAACATGGCTAATCCAGTGATACTGGCTCGCTTTCTGCAGCAAAACGCTGACATGGCCAAACCTCAGGCAGCAAGTTAGCAGCAATTCTACTTGTCTTTTTCAGTCGCTCATCTCTTTACTCGCAGGTACACATTTTAAGGTGTATTTTAAAAGGGGAAGACTTGCTCGCTCACACTTGCTCGGTCGAGGGGAATGCTTCAAGAGTCCAGGGTTGACAGATCTAAGATGAAGGTTCAAAGTGCGGTGCTATTAATTATTAGTGTTTCTCAGAAAAAAATACACACATATATGTATATATATCGGCTGTTCATCTCCTCGGCTTGTCACATCTAGGACGGAGGGAGAATGAAATATGATTAGATATGGAACATCAGCGAGAAAACATGCTTATTTGGAAATGCATCCTGCATACTCACTTGCAAGTCCTCTCGTTGAGTTCAAGCTGCCTTTGCTTGCAGTCAGCTTCTGAGTGTTTGCAGGTGCACTGGCACGTTTCAGGGTCCTGAATGAATAGCCGCCTTCTCCTCTCGGAACATGTGCTGCAGCATGGCTTACAGTGAGTACTGAAGAGAAATAACAGAATATTGAAGTCAATTATTTCAGTCATATTGAAATCATCTGAATAAAATGTTTTCAATCAATCAATCAATCAATCAAACAGTTGCACATTCTGACTGGCACTCAACACACTGTGTTTTTTTTTGTTTAGTTGTTTTTTTTTATTTTATTAGGACAACAAGCATTGGATTATGTTGTGCAACCTCTCTCATGCTTATAGCCTGTAGCCATGGGAGCCCACCTGAGTATGCATAGGGGGATTGGGAGATGTTAGGCACAGCGTGGCATGCACCTGCAAGCCCTGCTGAGTTGTGAGACATGTAACCAGAGTAACCTGATAGCACCAGATGCACATTAACAATGGACATGCCACCTCTATCTATGCTAAAATCAGGGACATAAAAGCAGATCGGAGAAACAGCTGATTTTATTCCCTAGTGTTTTATTTACATTTTGTGATTTTTGTCAAATACATGGTTAAAATGCAAAGCAGTGTCGTACTGTAGCTACCGTAGGAATCGATGTCAGCGGGGATGAGGAAATAAAAATACTAAATAAAAACATCACACAATCTGTATAATAACTGTAACTGGGATGACTGTTGATGGCCTTTGATGGATGACTGTTGATTTATACCTTTATAATGTTTTCACTGCAAATGACTGAAGTAATCATTTTTATCTTATAAAATCCGATCTGGAATTCTCCTCCAGCTATAAACTTCTCTACATCATAAAGAGCAATCTCAATATGCTCAATATGTTCTCTGTCTAGATTTCAAATATGTCTCATTTCCCTTTGGTTAATCCCGTTCCTTATGATAGTAGCTGGTTGCCACAGATACATTCATCATCTTTTTCTTTTCTTTTTTTTTTTATAGCATGCAATGAGCTGTAACGCATGCCTCTTGTGTGTGTGTTACCCATTCACAAATATGCTTTTGGAATCTTTCATTCATTCATTCCTGTGCCACTGACACACTGGGAATTTTAAAATTTATGTAAAAATGTCATATTGATTGAGAGCTTTTGTATAAGTACTGCCTGTTTCTAAATAAAAAAAAACAACAACACATTTTACGATTAATTAATGCAGGTCGAGTCAAGATTTTCATCCAGGAAGGTATAAATGCGACTGCAGAGAAGTACATAGAGTTCTGCGGGGGGCAATGACAAAGGACAATAGGACAATTACTAACATGCAGTTTCTCATCTACTACTACCACTACTACTTACACTCACTCATCGTCTATACCTCTTTATCCTGTATACATGGTTGCGGGGGGCCTGGAGCCTATCCCAGGAGACTTAGGGCACAAATCGGGGTACACCCTAGACAGGGTGCAAAACCATTGCAGGGCACACACACTATACAGGTAATTTGGGAACGTCAGTTAGCCTAATCTGCACGTCTTTAGATTGTGAAAGGAAACCGGAGCACCTGGAGGAAACCCACTAAGCATGGGGAGAATGTGCAAACTTTCAGGCGGAAATCGAACCCTAACAGCAAGGCGACAGTGCTAACCACTAAGCCACTGAACCACCGTGCCGCCTCATGTACATGTACAAATTTAACACGGAGAAAGTAAAAAAAAAAAACTCACCCCAAATATAACCTAGAACATGCAGTTCATGTATATGTATATTATTTTTTGAGACATTTCTTTGAGCAATCAAACTGTCACCAAGATTTCTCATAAAAACTATTTACAATGTCTCACTTAAAATGTTTTTCAGTCCTTTTTGGGCTTCATTGTATATAATTTAACATGAATCAGCCTTAGACAGTCACCTGGTTTAAGATGATAACACATTATAGATATAACTATGGCTTTATAAACACCACCTAACTAAATGTGGTCTTGTGCAAATGCACACCAAAAGACCAACAACAACAATTCCAACAACAACAAAAAATGGGGGAAAATGAGCATTTCCACCATTTTTAGTTTATAGAAAGAAGGAGAGGGCGTATAAAAGTACCTAATGTGCTGTCTGGAATGCCTTGGGATAAAGACTTGGTGGTGGATTTTTTAAATATAATCCACAAATCTGCTGTTTTTCATTGATATTTTGGAGATTAGTCATATATAATTGTTTAACACAACAAGCTCCTACATAGGCAGCTCTGTTAATATAATATAATTAAAGTAAAACATCACTCCATATCATAGCGATGTAATATTGGGTAAGGATGGTTTCATATATAAGCCTGCCAGGTGATATTCATTGTACACAGTATATCTGCATCTAGCTTTCCATTTCACCTTGTCCAACCACCAGGTGATGATGTCTAACATCTACTGTAGGTAATTGCTGCCACAAGGAACCAATCCAACTGGAAAGGTGTTGAATTTGAAGATTCTGGAGGGGTACAGGACCGTGCTGCAATGCAGACCTCATGGAGTGGCACTTTTCAAAGTAATGCCCATGAGGGTGAAACACTCCTTACAGAATTGAATGGACCATCTTAGTAAGGAATGGAATGTTCTAGGGCTTTGGTGATGACTCCTGTCATACAGCAGGCCAACCTCTGCTTAGACAAGGAAGCACCATCGGCCTTTGCACTCTGTTAGATGCATAACTGGCCTGGTGAACAAATAGCTGTCATGAAGTTTAAATAGTGCTGTGACATGTGTACTGGGCACAACACACTGTAGATTGACTTCTGTAGAATGCTCTGAGGTCAATCACTTGGTTATATTTGGAAAAAGAAATAGCCATCAACGCCATCCATTGGGTCACAAGACCACACTGAAATCAATCATCATGCCAACAGCACACGCTGGGCATGCAGTTCTCTCACCCCTAAGGAGATCAACAGGAAAAAGTGTGTCTTCAGTGATGCTCATTTCAGATAAACATCCTGTATGGATTTGTATGGACAGCTTTTATACTGTAAGTCTCAGACACAAAGAGGTGGTCCCTATGCCAGGTTCTTACAGAAGCTCCTCTCTTGCATCCACTCCCCAAATAGCTGCCATATAGACTCTCAGCATGGACAGGGACATTGTATAGCAGTCCCTGGAAAATGGCGAACACTTCAAACACTGGGTCCACAAGCTCAAACTGACATTCTCAAAATAATTCCCATCTGAGAACATTTAAGACCGATGCGCTCGGGGTTTTGTCGTTTAGAAGACTGCTCGCCACAGACCTCAAAATGGTCTCAGTGTGACTCGTGTTGGTAAACCAAGCATGTAAGAGATCTTTTTTTAAACCTCATATCCCTCTTGTGGTTTATGTGTCTGACTGTTACACCATTGCCTGAACAGGTCAGAGCAGGTAGAGTCAGCCAGGCCACCTGGCCATTCTAGTAGACTGATGTGTTCTGAAATCAACTTACTGTAAGTATCCATGTATCTCCTAAAATCACACTGCTCCCATCTCTCTCTCTGAAGGAAAACCTCTCTTAGGTCAAGCCTTTTCATAGCAAATTCTTCACATCAAGGACAAGGCCCCTTTCTATGAGAATAGAACACATCTTTGGGTGATGGTCGATGGGTCCCCGGACTGATGACCCATCAAGCCAAGCATTATGGTCTGGGTGCCTGATGTTATATGCTTGAGGCTCTGATGAGACCTGAGGATACTGAGATTTATGCAGGAGCTGTCAGTTATACAAACTAAGGTTCGTAGTACATGCCCTCTGTATTTAGCTAATGCTAATGCTACGTTACAGTTTGTAGTAACCAGTAAATAGAGGAACACATAAAATGCCATATATGGACAACCAACCCTATTTTTAATGATGCATGTCTAAAAACAATGACTAATATGAAGCCTATCAGTGCCTCAACAAGTTGTCATAAAGGGAAAAAACTGGCATGTGTGGAAATATTTATAGTAAATTCTAAATTTGCTAAATATAGCACAAGAACACCACTCCCAGAGGTGAAATAAAACAAAAGATAAAAGGTACATTATTATTATTCCCAATATGACCTGTATTTACTGGACTCATATCCATAATTATTGGCAACCTTGAAAAAAGGACTAAAAATATATTTTGTGGTTAATTATCTTAACTAAATATGATGGGAAATCTAAGCTATTATTGTAAATTTATTCTAGAAAATTCTAGAAAATCCATGTGTAATGATACCTTTAAATTTAGCTCCAACCTCCCATTTAATTCAATTCAATTTAATTTAATTCAATTCAATTTTATTTGTATAGCACTTTTAACAATTGACATTGTCGCAAAGCAGCTTCACACAAATCAAAAGAATTATTTAAGTTGTATGAGATGTGAACGTGTATGAATCAAAATGATAAGACTTTCCCTGATGAACAAGCCGAGGACGAGGACGACAGTGGCAAGGAAAAACTCCCTGAGATGGTAATAGGGAGAAACCTTGAGAGGAACCAGACTCAACAGGGAACCCATCCTCATCTGGGTGGAATGGATAGCAGGGATTGATCTGCATCATACTGTGTGAGACTGGAAGCCATTGGCACCATAACAGCACTGTGTCTTCTATAATGCTTGATAAGACCAGAAAATATATAGCAAGGAATTCCAGTACTCAATTCAGTGTCTCTCCAGATTCTCCAAGGACTTAGGTCCTGCCTGGTCGTCAGCTCACTTTATAGGTTTTTACTGCAGGTTACATCATGGGACTGGGAGGACGAATTCAAAATTTATTTCTGTTCTGAATAAACCAATTTCTTTGCATTTGGACACATGTTTTGGATCACATTCATGATGAAAGATCCATGACCATGAGCTTCTTGGTTGATGCAGCCAGATTTTTATTTAAAATTCCCTGATAGTTCATGGAGTTTATGGTGATATTTAAAGTACCATCCATAGCAGACAGGTTTATAGCCTTTAATGATCCTTCATTTTGCAACAAACTCACCTTTAGTGATTGCTTTTGTTGCCAAAAAGCTTTTGTTTCATCTTACAATAGAGCCCGTTTTCATGCCATATCACTTGTCTTCTCACTTGTGTGCTGTTCGTCATTCTGGAACATCTTCCAAACAGTTTGTTGGCTGTGTCTTTGGGTAGATTACAAGGCTTGGTGACCCCAAAATTTTACTATCTCCAGCAAATCTTCTCTAACCATGATCATGAGATGAACTTTTGTCTCTCTAGCCACCATCTACTGTATCTCCTCACTGTGTATAGGGGTAAAAAACACTTGTGTCCTGTTCCAGGCAAGTTCATTAAAGGGTTTATTGCCTTCATCTTCTTAATTGTCCCAAGTGAATATGGGAATTTTCAGGCGTAGAGCTATTTTTATAGCCATTGCCCAATTTATGAAAGTCGAAACAATTTTGTCTCATTTCGCGAATGCTTTCTGTGATTTCTCCCAACTAAGGGAATTTGTTCTCTGTTTCACCTCATATTTATGGATGACTGCTTAAGAGTTTCTACACACTTCAAAAACTAAAGTAGCAAAATCTTTCAGATACAGTCTACAGCAGTTGTACTGTAGCACTTAAAGTTACTGAACTATGTTGTGAGAAGATAAACTGACTGGTTGCCTAACTCAGAATCAAGATTGATTAATATTCCAATGAATAAAACTCACAGGGGACTTGTTAGGGTGCAATATGGAGTTTAGCCAGTTTGAAATCAGCCTTTGTGTATTTTTTTTCTTCGTGCAGTTTGTTTAGGCTGGCAGAAACATAGCCGTTGCAAACTGAGGTTCCATGAAATCTTGAGCTGATTTTAGATTTCTTGTTTGGTTTCAGTAAAATGTTTTTTTTTTTTTCTATAGAAATGTTAAATTATATGTTGTATAAAGCAGCAAGTGAATGTCTTCTTCAAGTTGATGTGCTGGAGGCAAGAAAAATGGGCACTGGTTTGTACCAACCAAAAGTGGTCCAAGGAAGGACAAGTAGGAAACAGGCAACAGGGTCTTGGTAACCCAAGGAACTTATTGATGAAAACTAGCCTGTCTGATCTGATCCCACGAAAGAGCTACTGTAGAAGAAATTGATGAAAAAACTTCTATAATGCTCACTCTGATAGGAAGGTGTCAGAACTAGTCGGAATGGACAGAGTGTCCATGCTGACCACTGTCTACTGCTGACCATGTCTACATCACAACTGGACCATGGGGCAATGGAAGAAGATGGCCTTGTAGGATGAATTATGTTTTCTTTTACATCATGTGGAAGGCTTCACTTACCTGGGGAACAGATGGCACAAGGATGTACTTTGGGACAAAGGCAAGACGGCAGGGGCAGTGTGATGCTCTGGGCAATGTTCTGCTGGGAAACCTTGTGTGGATGTTATTTAGATATGTACCACCTACCTAAACATTGTTGCAAATACACCAAATACACTGCTTTTACTCAGCAGTATACCATAATGCCATAATGCCCTGGCATATTTCAGCCGGATGACACACCCTGACATACTGCAAAAATGTTCATAATATGACAAAGTGTCCAAAGACTCCAAATCTCAATCTCATTGAGCATTTGTTGTATGTCCTGGACATACAAGTCTGATCGATGGAGGCCCCACCTCACAACTGCTAATGTCTTCATTCCAGATGCCATGTCCATGTTCAGTCCATGCCTCATTGGTTCAGAGCTGTTTCGGTGGCACAAGGGGGACCTACATGACATTAGACAGTTATCTTAAATAACATGTGTGACTGGTTTATGTTGCAGTTAATATCACATGTTTTGTTACAATTTCGACTGTTGATATTGGCATATAAACATTCCATAGGTTATAAAAACCAGTATCATCAGTTGACTTTATAAGACAATTGGTAAATGTGTGCCTCTATTGAAAAGTTTTTAAATATCTAAAATTTGTCCACCCTTTGCCTTTAAAACTGCAACAACTCTCTTAAACAAACACTAGAGTGACGTGTTGCTTCAAGAATATTCATTACGTTGCCGTTGTTCTTTTTCCACACTTTGAATGTGTCTCTTATTACCTCTTATTGTCTCTTAATACCTCTTATTACCTATGGTTACCTTATACACCGACCAGCCATAACATTAACATCGACATTATCAATTATATACCAGTAAACTGGTGACAAGATGATGTTATGCCTGTGGGAAGTAAAGGCTGTAAAGTAAAGTAAAGAGGTGTCTGGTCTATTCCCACATAAAAGCCAATGCAGCACAAAAAGTAAAAAAAAAAATCATGCTCGCCATGTTAGAAAGGCACAGGAACACCCAGAGCACCAAAGGCTGCTGCACACAGGAACCAGCAGGCAAAGTGCCTAAGGCTGCTGACCAACAAGTCTGACTGTGGAGGCCCCAAACCACAACCCACAGCACCCAATGGATCTGCTGCCAACTTTCCTGTGCCAGACACCACAGCACACATTCCCAGAAATCTTGTGCAGTCATGTCCAAAGGGTGTTGCATGATTTTAGGCATAATCGATGTAATGCTATGGATGATTGGTGTAGGATACTTTCTTTAATAAAAATTTTTAAACAATTTTCCTTACTGACATAATAATACAAATACAAAATGAATGTCTAGAACAAATTTTATATGAAATCAAATGTATGGTGCCTAAGACTTTTGCAGAATAATGTGTGTATTATAGGACTTTATACAGTCTGTTACAGTCCTGACACATCTGGATGTCAGTAAGAGTGTCTCATGGGCCATGGACAATTAGTAAACATGAGAAATGCTTATAATGGCCTACTTCTTACAGGGGATTTAGTTATTATATACATTTTGATGTAATGTGCAGAGCAGAAATCCATGGCATGTGATTAAAAATAGTACACAAAATGCAGGTTTTTTACCACTTCTACTGCTCTTCTATTTTTTCATGGCTAATCAACTCAATCACCTCTGCCATCGATTTAAACCAGACCCCCATAACAATTTTACTACGGACACTCCGATCTAACAGAATAGAACAAGAATTTCCTCTCTTTTTCATCATAAAACATAATGCTAGACACACATATTCATAACCAAGTAAGCACATGGTGATGTCCCAGACCAAACTGGTGGTTTACATAAATCCTAGAGGTGAAACCGGATTAAAATAATAATAATAATTATTATTATTATTATAATAATAATTAAAAAAAAGAACTCACTTCTGATCCAATCTCAACAACAGAATGATGTGGGTAGAAAGATAATAAAGATAACATTCACACAACACACAGGACAAAACCAGGAGTCACATTTTTTCAAGACAAAAAACAAATAGCCATTAGAAAACAATGACCAAGATACCAACAAAGATCTTAAACGATTAGTACCATTATTTGTAAGCCATGCAGCTGGAGAAAGCAGGGAGCCACCCAATTACTGTGTGTCGTGTCCCCACCCAGTTGTTTTATGAATCACACTTTAGCCAATTTCTTGCAAAATCATGCTATCCATCCTGGTGGTGTAATGACCGGACGGTATGAATCGGTTCATTAGTTTAAAGTTGAGGCAACAATTCTACATTTGTTTGTACGGATCATTAATGATTTTTAATATTTGACAAACCAATGGCATGTAAAAATACTTTAAGCTAATGTGTAAATAAATTAGTGGCGTGATTTGTCTGGTACTTTAATACTTTCAATACTGCACAATTTAATAAAAAACTATTTAAACTGCAATATGCTAAGTCTTATTTTTTCATTAGGGCACTCCCCCACCCAGGGAGGGTAGAAGCCTATCACGTGTCTCCTCCGAGCCACATGACGCATCTTTTCGAACTGCACGCTCATGCACCGTTGGGAGCAGCGTTAACACTCTCAGACGACAGCGCTATCCGCTTCTTCCGCTTGTGTGAGATCACGGACGTTTGTGATTGGCTTGGAGCTGCGATTGATATGAAAGTGCAAAGTCCCACCCTTCTAAGAGCTCAGCCAATCAGCTCTCTCCCGCCCCCCCCCCCCCCCCCCCCCCCCCCCCCCCCCACTAATCCGGAGTAGTGATCTAGGGAGTACTTCACCACTGTGCCAGTCGGGGGCGCAATATGCATAACTATTAAATGCAACATTCTGAATTAAAACATATGCATCTAGGTGAACAGCAAATAGTGGCACAAATGGTCTAATTAAGAAGAGGTTTGCCATTATCAATCTATCACCACAAAAGTATTAAAATAATAATAATAATAAATGAAAATTATCGACAAACTCTACATAAATTCCAGTCTAGATGTATATTAATTAGAATAAACTGCAATCTTTTGCAGTTAAATAATTTTGTCCTTCTCTAGGCCATCATCATTCCAGTACAAACAAATTAACCATGTTGTTTAATATCATATATTGTTGCCTTAAGGATTAAAATTGTCTGCATCATGTGGAAACTTGAGATTTACACCCTTAAATAGCAAATCACGCCGTAAGTGTGAAGAAGGTTAGGCTGAGGACTGCATCGGGGTTGCTGTTCGAATTTGGTTCTTTAAACACAAGATGAGTACACGTTCGCAGGATGTATTTGCTGTGAATTAATGCCAATTAATTGTGATTTTGGTTAATTAAAGGAGACAACAAATCTCCTCCCAAATTAATTTGAGGACCAAGAGCATAACACTCAGGTGCAGGTGGGTGGAGGAGAAGGCTGAGGTAACATACAAATCCCGCGTTTTCTCGCGGTTTTTCTTTCGCTTTCCCTTTTGACCTTTTCCCTTGCCTTTCCGGGGTTTTCTGGAAAAAGGAACAAAAAACAAACAACAACGAAGTAGAACAACTGAATTGCGGCAAATGATGCAACAGGTAAGCCAAACAGCCAATGCAGAGGGGAAAAAAAGGCAGGGTGGAGCAAATGAAAACAAATGAAGCATCAACTAGCTTACAGCATGTTATATTGACAGCTTACTTCATTTCTAAAATGATTTTTGGTAACAAAGGACAAATAAATGGAGAGACAACACAGCACGACTCATAATGAATGCGATTTTTAAAATGTGCATTATAGGTGACATGGTGGATGAAAGCAGAACATGGAACAAGACATAACACACAATGGGAAAAGTTCCATTTATCATCTATATACTAAGAAATAAAAGTGACATCTGTTTGGTTTAATGGACAAACTACATTCATTTATCATTGATAATTAAACTTTAATGAAAGTCACTATAGACTTCCCAACATTTTGCAACTACTTCATTCTTATGTATAGCATAAGTAGATAAACAACATAACTCAAAAGGATGTCACATTCCCTTCTATTAGCCTTGAAACTGAGTGAGGACTCAGGACTTTTCCAGACCCAACCTTAATCTGTGTTCACAGTAGAACAAGTACTGATCAATGTTTTATATATGTTATGATGTTTACTTCAAAAATAAAAAGAGGGCTTACAGTGGTTATTGATCACAGTTATCACGTAAAGATAATTCTGTTCAGAATAACAGCATAGCTTTGGACACACTTTTTGACCTTTTATTTTGAGTTAGTCACATGAACTTCATTTTTTTGCCTATTACATAATTATATAATAGTATATTATTATTATGATTTGCATTACTAATGCAAGAACTTTGTGATATTTGGTGCATGCCAGTGCCAATCAAACAAAATTCAAGATGATATTCACACTGCATTTACACTTTGACCAAAAAAAAAAAAAAGCTGTAATACAAAATGGTCTTTAAAAGTTCAAAGGTTCTATTTGTGTTTGTACAGTGTTGTGTAAAACAGTGTAGGTCTGACTCTTTAAACGTCTCAGATGTTCAGCAATCTGAATCCAACATACTGTTGCAGTATAGACCTTTTTGAGGTGTAAATCTAAATAACAATTTTTCTCTCTTAAGACAGATCTTAAACGTCTTCATTTATATACTGAATTTAGAAGACGTGAAGTCAGATTGGTTTCGAATTGGGTTTAACGTTAGTCGGGTTCTTCAAATCCAAATTCAATTGCCCTCATGAAATATTCACTAGAAATCTTAATTGAAATTTTAATTTCCAAACTTGTTCAGCATGAGGACCATTGGAAGACAACATTTACATTGGAAGCCATATTATATTTTATAGGTTTTACTGCAAAATAAGATAAATTCATTTTGGCAAAAACATGTTTTTGTAAAACACAGAAGACAGAAAGATTACAAACTGGTGGAAAAAATTATGTAACAAAGATACTTTGGGACTCAAAGGTTTCAGCAGTCACAAATGATGTCATATTTGTTTTGGGCAATTATTTTTTTTTTTTTATAATTTTGCAAAATGCTGTAAATCCACCTCCAGTATGTTGTCAAAATCAATAAATTAACTTGCTATTGTGTTTGTTGCAATGCACATATGCAATTTATATGCAACATTCTTCAAAAGTCAATCAAATGCATTTGGGTCATTCTTTGGGCCAAAAACACATAAGTTCAATAAGTTCATGTTATACACAACTTTGTCTGCCTGAAAGAACTGGGAATCATGGGTAGACTGTGGATTAAATTAGATTTTCGAAGATTGTGATTTTCAATTCGATAGCAAGAATAATTGTCTGAATTGCTTTTAATATCGATATTTCAGGTTTTAGAGTATTATAACACTATTAGAATTAGACTATTAGAATCCTTCATGTAAAATATTTAATATGCATTAAAATTCTGTTTGTTTGTTTTTTCATCTCAGACAATGCGAGTGTTTGAGAAAGATGTAAGCATTTTGTAATTTCTGATAAAGCTGTGGCATGATTTTAAAGTGTTTGTCAATTTGCAAGTTTACCTAAATAATTCAAAAAGTGTGAATTGATTCTGAATTCAATTCAATAAAGATTCAATGTACTGAATTAGCCAACAAAAGATCGAATACATTTCCTAAGTGATTAAACCGCTAGAGCCTGAGGAAAATCATTTGCCATATTGACTGAAAGTCCAAAAATGACATTTATCTCATTTTGCATTGAAACCCATGATATGTGAATAGCAATGATATCCCTTCATAATATTGTGCAGTTAAACGTCACAGTAAGTTTTATGACCTTATATCGGCACCTGCCTAGTGCAAAGTTGTTTCAAATGTGTCAGAGCATTCTCCAGTCCAACCTTTGGCTTTTAAGATACAACACTCTACACCGCTTTGATATTTCAGACACAGAACACACTTCTCCTTGACCTTCAAAAAGGACACCACCATCCAATAGTTTAGGGACACCAAAGTAGATGTTGATTTTCCTATGGCCAACACTGAGATAAGACAGGTCAGCGCTTTAGAAGAAAATCGTAAAGTGTAGAAGCCATTCTCAAAAGCTCACTCTTATCTGAGACCACAAAAGATATCAGAGACTATGAACTCCCCATCAACGTTTTACTTCAGATCATAAAAAAAGTTACTGACCTTGCAGGTCGCTCTCACCTTTACCGTGTTAACATTAACACACACACACACACACACACACACACACACACACACACACACACACACACACACACAGAAATGAAGCAATAAATCCACAAAATTTGCTGTATTGCTGTAAATTCCTTGACCCAAGTATTAGAAGTCCAATAACTCATTTACCCCATGAGATAGCTGAGCTCAAAATGGTGATTTATGTTTAATACCTCCCGCTTCAATACTGAACCATAAGCTACAGTGTCAGTGCCTTATACTAAACAAATTAAAGCTAACCTCTATGGATGATGACAATGATGTTGACAATGATGAACATTACCAAACACACACACACACACTACATGGCAATGAATGTAAGATTAAGGGAGAGAAATGTATGAAGAACTCAAGACATAATTGACATTACAGTCAATCAAGGAATGAAAAAGAAAGGAAAAGAAAAGGGAAGAAAAGGAAACTTATAACAGACAATCTTGCCAAATATAACGTACATACAATCGTAACTTAGAAATGTTTGCACTTACTGTTCTGTCTTATCCAGTATTTCTTTCTTTACTCTAAAAAAAAGATAATGACAGACAGTTAACTTTATGCTTAATGCTTTGGACTACGGCAGAGTTTAAAATCAACTTGCTGTGATTGTTAGAAAAAAATGTACCTGCATTCACATTCAATGTGTTCTGCAAAACTCATTGGATAGTTGCGTTTGATGCGCAGAGGTTTTAATTTTTGTACCTGTATTAGAAAGAGAAAAATAGAACACCATGAGACAACCAAAATGCTACATACAGGTCAACAACCTTTCACTTGTATGAGACTTCTGTCCTTGAAATACAAATAATAACCCAAATATTGGCGGCATAGTGGCGTAGTGGGTAGCATTGTCACCTTGCACCTCCAGGGTCTGGGTTCGATTCCCGCCACTGGGTCTCGGTGTGTGTGGGTTTGCATGTTCTCCCTGTGCTTAGTGGGTTTCCTCCCATGCAAATTAGACCAATTGGCATTTCCAGGTTGCGTGTGAATGTTGAACGGAGGTTTTACCACGGTCATAAAATTGGGAATACATACAACGGTCACTATTGGCCTCCACGGTCCCTAGTTTGACTACAGAGGTTCCTAGATGATTAGAAGGAACCCATGTATTATAAAATTAGTACAATTACCTATTTTACCTAAACTTAGTACCTACAGTACACTAAACTGTACCTATAAAGTGTTATTTATAGACATTTTATACACAACACTACAGAATCTATGTAAATGGACAATGAAAGTTTTTATGAGGTACAAAACTGTGTTACAGGAACGAAAGAACAGAGAAGGACTATCATTTAGGGCAAAATATTTCCTTACTTTTTTCTTTTTCCCCATCATGTCATTCAAGAAGAAATGATCTATAAAGTGTCTAACTGTGATCTTTCCTTTTAAGTTATACTGATCTACTACTTATAGGAACAGAAAATTACATGCCCTTAAATTAAAGTGTTGGTGGTGCAGAGGGGCCAAACTTGCTAACAAAAAAAATTGCAGTGCAGTATGTCAGTGAATGAGATGATTACATGCTCAGAGGATCAACCCTTCATAGCACTATACTTTTACACATAAAACAAACCAAGGTTCACCTACATAGAAACAGTACAAAGAGAAAGTACATTTCCTCTTCCTGTCAACTGGCAAATGGTTTCGCTTAGATTTAATGACCGAATGATGCTCTGTCTGAAAAAAAACAAACAAAAAAAACAGTGTGTCTTGTATCACAGTAGCTCGTGAAGCTATGAATTATGGGTAGAATGTCTCATTTCATCCGAAGCATCTTTGTAAAACAACATCAAAAGATCAATATAAAAACAATAATCTAAAGATAGATTGTACTGCATAATCAACTAAATTGCACAGCTGTTGCAATGCTTAGTGGTTAGCGCTGTCGCCTAGCACCTTCAGGGTCCGGGTTCAATTCCCTCCTCTGTGTACATGGAGTTTGCATGCTTGGTGAGTTTCCTCCGAGTACTCCGGTTTCTTTCCACAGTCCAAAAACATGCACATTTTGTTCCCAAAATGCCCATTGTGTGTGTGTCCTGCAATGAATTGGCACCCTGTCCAGGTTGTACCCCACCTTGTGCCCTAAGTTTCCTGGGATAGGCTCCAGGCCAAGACTCTGTATACAGGATAAAGTGGTAGAAACGATGAGTGAGTGAGTGTAAATGCTAAGTCTTAAAACACGGATGTTGGCAACTTTTTATTATGAAATATTTTTCCAAAAAACATGACATGTCATGTCAGTGCCTTCACAACAAGCCCTTATGTAGGGCAAAGTATACTCATGGACAAAAGCAATGTTGCACTATAAATACTTACACATATACCTAAAATGTAATTCATAACCTTGTTGTATTGAGAGCACAGGTAATGTAAAATCACTGTCATGCTCAGTAGAACGTTACTTTATCCTGCACTACCTACAGTAACTCACTTCTTCTTATGGAGCGCTGTGCTCTGAATGTTCCATATGATCACGTCCAGCTGATATGTCCTGGTTTCAAACGTAAGGAAAACGTTCTGATTGTGCATTTCGTCTTCATACTATCACGCTGCTTTAAAAAATGCTAGCAGAGAAAGGGACCATCAGAATGCTTCAAAGTGCAATGCAAGTAAACATCAACAGACGGAACAACTGGTTCCACTGCTGATCGCCCTAGGTCTGGAAGGTGAAGAGTGACAATGCCAAGACAAGACGAGACTAATTCGATGTCGTCATTTGGGAAATCATACATAAGATCCTGCCTGCATTGTCAAGTTGTGATCGATAACAGAGGCTCATTGACTCATTATTGACTTTGTAAACATGGATGTTAAACAAGCCAACTTTATCCTGTCGACCTCAGAATTTCCGTGATCTCTTAAGCCGAAAGTTTTGAGTTTCTGGTGTTGATGGACATATAGATGTTTGGGCAAAATGAAACTTATTTATTATATAAATAACAAAATTAAATTTCTGCAGTTTTTCGTTTGTCTATAAGTATATTTTCATGGTCATCAAGACTGAAATGATAATGATTATGTTGTATTGTTATAATAAGAATGTAAAAATTGTTGTATTTTACACGTTTGCTGTATTCAGCAGACTGTAATGTGTTGATCACCACTCACTCACTGTCAGAGTTATACCT
>JAOVVA010000016.1:1712877-1723680 GCA_028565275.1 Leiocassis micropogon
GTTGCGTCAGGAAGGGCATCCGGCGTAAAACCTGTGCCAAGTTGTAGTGCGGACTGGGTATTCTGCTGTGGCGACCCTCTGCCGGGAGCAGCCGAAAGACCAACAATAACAACTTTCATCCTTAGGATTTACACTATATAAACAAAAGTTATTGGCCAAATCTGCAATGACATTGTATCCAAATACCCCTTTCAGAGCTAAAACATCTTCCACTCTTCTTGGAAGGCTGTCCACAAGATTTTGGAGTGCTTCTGTGGGAATTCGTACCCATTTATTCTGTAGAGCATTTATGAGGTCAGGCACTGATGTTGGGAAAGAGGTTCTGGCTCACAATCTCTGCTCTAGTTCATCCCAAAGGTGCTCGATGAGGTCAGGGCTCTGTGTTAGGGCCAGTCAAGTTCTTCATCAAACCATGTCTTTATAGTTGCTTTGTGCTCTGGGGCAAAGTCGTTTTGGAGTACAAAAAGGGCATTCCCCTAACTGTTGCCACAAAATTGGAAGCATAGCATTGTCCAAGATGTCTTGGTATGCTGAAGCATTAAGATTGACCTTCACTGGGGCTAAGGGGCCTGATTGATTCAAAATTTAACACGTTTGGCAAAGTACTTTTGTTCATATGTAGTGTATGTGGTAATAAACTTCGATCTGGCTGGAGTGCATGTAATCTTAAGGGTTATAGTTTAACTTGGTTGATTTTTAGTTTATGAGGGTAAATTAGGGTGTGGTGCATGCATGTGTCATGTACCATTAATGACTGCAGTGTATAAATATGAAGGTTTACAAGATGATATTAACACAAACCTATGCAAATTAGTATTTACACAAATAAAATATTATGTTTTAATATAATGTGTACAGCGCAACACACTTTGCAATTTATTTGTACAGATGGAAGAGAATAATTGTGATTTCATTTGGTATGATTTCATTTTCACTCATCCTTCAAAAATTTGTTTCTGGTTACACCACTGGCAGCAAAACACACAGCATGTTTGGGGAATAGTTTTGAGACACGTCAGATATTGATTTTTATCCTGCACTTCAGACTGTGGTCTAACCAGCAGAAACCATAATGCACAAATATAAACAGCAGTTTACGGTAACTGTCACTATAAATCTTCTCTGAAATCTGGATGCTGTGAAAGTTGAACAGTAGTGTAATAATAGGTCTATTATTAACAATAAGCTGTATTGTTTTTTTTCATGTTGACTCAGGCTAAATTAAACAAAGCTGTGGGTTTTATGATTCACACATGTGCCTTTAATGCCTCCTTCATATTTGCATAAAAGTTTTGACTATAAACTAAGCATGCTTCAAAACAGTTAACTTCCTGTTTGAGAACTTCATGCTTTGCATGCTACTACCTTTGATCTTGCTGCCGAGTGTGTAAGAAGGGGTAGAGCTCATGAACAGAACACTGCGAAACACAATACACAAACAAAGCTCATCTCACCGGTATTTTGTATCCTGATATTCGAGACAACAAATTGTGTATGGTTCTATTAAGGTAGAGCAGATCTCATGCACCGATATCAAATCTCCGCTCTTTTAAAAAAATAAAATAAAAAAAAAGATTTTGTGTATATACCTTCCTGCGCACGTAAATCTATTCTTCATTCAGTGCAACTTGATGATGAACCCTATAGTTCAGTGTACTGTAATCTTCTTAAGTACTTTATTCAGTTGTAACAAGGCTATGCGTTTTCATTTACAATTACTTACAAGTGAACAGCAAGGTCTGTCAAGAGCAACTGCGATATATTGCTCATGCTTGTGCAGTAGTACATGTAGTGATGTTACAGTAGGGACACGTCACACATACAGTACATTTAACCTCATGATTATGGTTAAGGCAATGGTTTAAAACGTTATGAATGATTGGTACCTCTGCATTCAGTACTATGGACATGCTCCATCCTCTCCATCTTGTGTTAACTTGTCTTAAGTTCAGGAAACTCACTCACTCATCGTCTATACCGCTTTATCCTATATACAGGATCGTAGGGGGCCTGGAGCCAATCCCAGAGCACTAGGCGGGGGGGAACACCCTGGACGGGGTGCCAATCCATCGCAGGGTACACACCCATACACACACATGACAGGCAATTTAAGAACGGCAATTAACTTAATCTGCATGTTTTTGGAATGTTGGAAGAAACCGGAGTACCCAGAGGAAACCCACCAAGCCCAGGGAGAGCATGCAAACTCCATGCACATAGAGGTGAGAATCAAACCTGGTGCAAGGCAACTGTGCTAACCACTAAGCCATTTTCCAGACAGATCAGGAAACTGGGATTACAATTTGTTTTAAAAATAACTTGATTTTGAGTGTATTACAGCATTTCTGTGAGGATTATTTTGTACTTTGTTCAGCAACTAAACAGGCTGGCCAAGCAGTTGATGACAGAAACATTGTAAAAGATGTGAAGAAAAACCAGTGTCATCATCAAGAACCTCCTCATGGAATTCACAAGAAATTCAATAGAATGAAAATAAAAAGACCAAAGTGTGAAGAAAGAAAGGATCTGCTTATGATCAGAAACATACAAGTTGATTGCTCAATCACAGTGGAGGTAATGTCATAGCCCGGGCTTGCATGGCTTCTTCTGGAGCAAGCTCACTTATCCTTTATTGATGATGGAGCTCATAATGGTAGCAGCAGAATGAACAGAGAAGTCTACGGAAATATTCAGGCTGAAAATTTACAGGAAAATGTACCCGGTCTAATGGGAAGGAACGTCATCATCCAACAAGGCAACAGCCTGGTGCAAAAGCACACTGCCAAAACAAAATTAGACTTAATCATAGGGAAAAATGAAAACTGGCCAGACTAATCGGTAGAGTTTCACTCAGTTGCGTAGCATTTCACCTCCTGAGAAAGAGGCAAAAGTCTGGAAAAGCATCACAAAAAAGGGAATACAACAGTTTAGTGATGTCAGTGGGACGCTGGCTTGACGTGGAGATTGCAATAAAAGGATATGCATTGAAACTTACAGGCTAGTAGATAAGCAGTCTAAAACTGATAAATTGTGAAGAGCAAGGCCATTGCTGTCAATACCTTTGAACCAAGGTCTGGCCAAATTAACTGATCGGTTCATTCTTTAAAAAAGGAATGCACTGGTGAGCTCAAAAGTCAATGAACACCAGTGAAAATAACTGTGGTGGTGCTTATAGACAGGGTGAAGGAGTATACTGTAAAAACAAGGAAAAAGAAGTGAAGCGGCCAATCACCTGAACTGAATCTGTGTTCTTCTGCCTAAGACAACAACCAAGAGCAAGCATGAGCTTGAGGAAGAAAGCCAGCTTCTGCTGATTTCTATGGGTTTCAAATTTCAAGCATTCAAATGAAAATATCAAAAAGGTAAAATTTAATCCATGGTTATGTTCGTTTTAACCATTTTCTGGATTTGGGTATAATGAGCATTAAATTTAAGTCTTAACTTTGAGGTGATACTCCCACTGAAGTTTAACAGCTTAACGATCAATAAGTTCATCAATGTCAATATATATTTTATACAACAATTAGTTCCGACTGTGGATCCTGATTGGACTAGAGGCATTCCATCCACGAGTTGTGATATAGGGCATAATACGTAGCTCTGAAATGTTTAACCATATTTATCACTCTGTGTCACAGGTGATCTAACTATCGATACTGTCGGTCACCAGCATGGGTGAAGGTTGGTCGGTACGGTCCCCAGGACTGAAGAGAGAGCAGCTGCCTCTCAAAACCCGCATTCAAAACCAGCCACAGAAGCACTTTCAGCAGGAAATCACATCTGATAACATTATGTCATCTTAAACAACACGATGTCTCCTTCGTAATTGCTTCTAAGTCCTTCCAAATTGTCCGTGTGTATTATTTTGTACTATGTTCTTACTGGAAGTTCCAACCACTACCCAGCTTTAGCTTGTTGGCAGAGACAACTAGAGACAAAACCTCCGTCTAACTCAATAAGCCTATACTGCAATATATCCTTAAAGGGGTTTTGGAGCTTTTAAAGAAAAAAAAAAAACAGCCCCACATCCTCACAGACCTATGACAATACCTAACATTGGCTAATATGTTCTTTTTCTGTATAACCAACGTTATTTTACGCTAAGCACTCCTTGAGGTTTTGCTCCACTTTCATCTAGTCACCCATTTCCAGTCAAAGTTCCAGTTGTGACTAGTGACCGCTAACTTTGTGGTTAGATTGAACGGGTTTGCTTTGTAATTTTTGCCTCTATAATTACCATCTTTACTGCTCACGTGGCAGAATATGTCCTCTTTCAAAGAGATTCATATCAGCTTTGGTTAGTTTCATTATCTTATTACCCTGAGTGAGTACAGGCATTTTCAGATGTGTAGTTATTTTTATAGCCATCATCTGATTTATGACATTCTTGTACAGGTTATTGAACTGTACTGTATGTGTTGTTCTGTTCACGAATAAAATGAGTTACCAAGCTAACCAGTTTCTAACACATGGCTGAATCCCAAATCCCTTTTCAACCCCTCTTTAATCAAGGGCACTACTTGGTGTGTGGGACAAGGGATTGTTCACTTTACATAGTGCACTAGCTTTCTATTTAACGCTATTTGCGATTAAACCCATGAACCCCTAAGTTAGCTGATATTCTAAAGCGGAAAAAGTGGGAAATTAACTGATTAAAAAATATATAATAAATGATAATAAATAGTATATGTGTATAAAAGCAATATCACACTCAAGCTTGTGCTGTTGTAGTGAATATCAGCACAGTTGTAATGTAGTTTTGTTACCTGGGTTGTACTGTACTTGTGATTATATTCAGTATAACAGCACTCCTTTCTGTATTATATTCCTTAAGTATATATTAATTCTCAAGCTAATAAAAAAATGGGAAACAGCATACTTCTGGTCAAAATATTAACCCTTGGTACACCACAAATCACATCAGAAATCAAGCATAAAGTGAGAAGGAGTCAAGTTGGCGCAAAAAAAAAAAAAAAAAATCTCAATCAGCTATAAGATTCTTCCTAAGATTTTTCATTGAGTTGCTTTCTGACCTCCATGGTGATGTTGCGCGTGGCTGTGGGTGTGCACTCCAACATCTCGTCATTGCAGCAGCCGGCACAGCGCATGAGCACCACACAGGACGGAATGAAGATGTGATCGATGTCCTCGGGATACTCCTGATGGACCTCCACCAGCACCTCCCGCGGCCGACACATTGACTTATTGTAGACTTCGGTAAAGGGCACGACTGCAGAGGGAAACAAATCCAAATATTGTAAATCAACCTTTTTACGAGAACATTTAAAAGTAGACATTAGTGTGAATGGCTGATATAACTGAGGTCTGTGAGTCTCTAATTATAAATTATAATACTGTATTACCAGTGAGGTATTTATTTAAATCCTTTCGTGGATGTGAGCTTTAGGCTTCAAGTTCTATATTATTACAATAATGTATTACATTTTCCTGTATAAAATTTGTTTAGAAGTATAATGTAAGCATATTTTTAGCACTGTATCATGTAAACTGCTCCCTTTTGATGTATAAAGTGTCAATGCTGAATATCCTGACTTTCATTACACAGACATCAATCTGTCACTCTACATAAGGATCTGTGTACATGATAAACGTAATCTGATATGTAAATCTGACTGGGGACAAAGACGATCATGTCTTTTTTTATCAGATATGACTCAACGTTCCATCACAATTCAGCAGGTTAATGTTACAGGTTAATGTTTGAGTGTTGAGATAATAAACCGGACCACATGCTTCTCTTTGGTCCTCTGTTATATTGGATAAGAATGTGGTTTGTGTATTTATATACTGTACAATATAAGTAGGAGTGTGAGAATGAGTATAAAAGAGGGTGTTGTATATTTATCCAGTAGAGGGCGCTCTCTACAGTAGTAGGCATGTGTAATAAAAAATTATTGCTTGAGGAAGAATGATTGTGTTTTATTCTTTAAACAACTTACCCTCATTTGTGCTTCCTCCATTCTCTTTGGGGATATAGGCACTCTGTGAGAAAAATAAATCAGTATAGTCAGAATGTGAACTAAAATTTATCACCGATATTACTGTCCATTCATGCAAAGGAAATAAATCAATGCAGCAATAACCACAAGGTTTCGTTTCAACCCGCACTGTTTTAATAGACGGGATTTACTCTCTTTGTGGTTTCAATAATAAGTAGGATGCCCTACTTATCTTTCGTAAATCCTGCTTCCTGTCATGCATCTACTACCTGTCCTACTTAATTGATTGGGGGAAAAAAAAGGTTTGGTTGTTGGTACTGTCATGCAAATAAAACTGCTTGATGCAACCTCTGTCACTCATTGCATGTCAGTTCCCGCAGTGACGTCATTTTAGGATTGCTGCCAAGGAAAGATAAACCAAACCCTACAGTATACTTGGAGGATGTCCACCTGAGAAATCGTATATTAATTGGCATTAAACGTGAACCTTGTCAAACTCAGCAATGCAAACCCTCAGGAGCTAATTAGATACATAGCTTTTTCCCTTTTACATGATAATGCCAAAATCTGCCAAAATGTGGTATATTGTAAAAAAAATAATAATAATCTACAGTAATGAGGCAGATCCAGTTGAAACATGAAATGCACACTGATCCATGAAAACACACAGGTACAGACTATGTACTGTACAGCTTTTACCGAACTCCTTTCCATGAGGTCTTGCATAATAGCTGGCTTGCGAATTCAAGCTGTCCTGTATGCAAATTCATACGACTTAGACAGCCTGACAATGTTCATTGTCAGCCTCACATGATGTACCATAGCATTAAAAGTGTGTTTAGAACACGATTCGTTACACGACATAGTACAGGATTCTGAAGCGGATGTCAGACTGGTTTGGAGTCACGTTTCTCACGCTGTCAAGCGGTCGCAGTTGTATAAATCTAACGCAATACTGTAGCTGCTATTGATAGGGTGCATACTTTGTTTTACATTCCCAATGGCTAAACAATGATCTGTTTGTCAAACACTCCCACTTAGGACTCGGTGTCATGTTCCACCATGCTTTGACTTGCAAAATAATACAGTTTTCACATCTCAAACTGTTAAAACAAACCTAGACTCTCTGAGTGTCTTAAACTACACCAAATAAGTGGTTACTCGTGAATCGGCTTACTGGTGGTACGGAACTGATTCTATTAATATTACAGAATATAGAGAAGATTATTAATTCGATGCTGTACCGGTGAAACCTCCAAAACATGCCTGAGGTCTACCAAGTGTTTTAAAATGAGCAGATCGGTCCCAAGTGGTGAATTGATACCGGTGCTGGACAACTACAATGATGAATCAAGTTCCGTTGTGTCCAGTTGGGCTTGAATTAACACTGCAGATACTGTATTCGCCTCAGGGGACTATGCTGGGGCCAGTGTAACTTTTTAGGCAACACATTTATGCTTTTTCTATTAGTACTTGTTATAAAGCATGACTAGTCGATTAGTTCTGATTACTAGATCACTAGTGATAAGTTTGATTTGATCAATGGTACTTATATAGTAACCTAGTGTAAGGATCTATCCAATTCAAAACTCCAAAGCAGTTTGGTAACTAGCTCTGGATAAGAGCGTCTGCCAAATGTTTAATGCTTTATGTAAATGCTCTGATCACTAGATCATTGATCAGTAGATTACTGGTGAAACACTGAAATGAATCTAAACTGGTTATTCTTGAATTCACTGATGTGTCGTTAATGAGGTCTTATTTTAAACACTGACCGGTCTGCTGAGTGATAATGGTCTTAATGGTTTGTTTTCCATTTCTACAGTAGGTTATCAAAGCGAAGCATGTACACACTTGCTCAAGGTGCTACTGTAACACTGTAACAGCTCATTAAAAAAAGAAAAAAGTTTAGAGTCACGAGATCACTGCTGCACTGATCTGGACACGTGCACGTGAAAGATGTAATTGTAGTTGTCAATGATTTGAACATTAGGAGGTTTTTTTTTTATGTTAATGATTTCAGCATTTGAGTTTAGTCTGGACTGGCACAGCTCCATAAGCACACTGCGCCTTTAATATTAACCAAGGTGGCTCTGACGAGGCCTTCACGAAACGCACACTCTCCCTTTCAGACGCACACACACACACACACATACACATACAAGCTGGTAGTAATTACCATCCAAACTCGATCGTTATCGCTAAGGAAACGCGTGATCAGAATAAGCAGAGCGCATTTGGATCAGGATCTACCCATTAGGGGAGGCGCAAAGCACAACGCGGTCAATGACCTCAGTGACAAGGACGTCCTTGTCAAACGCGCGACTTGTGCGTGTGTGTGTGTGTGTGCGTGTGATCCCAAAACGCACGACATAAAAAAGTACCCAGTGTTTGAGCGCAGAACTTACCTTGACAGCTGAGAAATAAAGAAGCGTGACGCAAAACAATTGCAACAAGCGCACGGCCAAGTTCATGATGGACATGGCGCAACGTGAAAGTCGGATTAAAATCCTATCGTACGATAGGCGAAGTTGTACAAAAGCATCAGAGAGAGTCTCAGAAATCAGGGCAGACATGGATGAAGATGTGGGAATAAGGGGGGGGGGGGAGGAATCAGGAGAACTACAGTCCCATTTTGGTCCCACGAGACAAATACACCTGATGGAAAGAGAATATAAGGGGATCGAGGGGAATAGATGAAAGGTTCAACTGTTGCCGATGCTTTTCAAAATATCCAGGAACGTCAGAAGCCACAACGCGAATCCGCTCACATGGTCCCGACGCGCACTGCGCTTCTTCTGATCAAACGCCTGTACAATCCACATCACAGAAAGAGAATAATCCCATGACTTGGACCTGTCAGATTTCGCGTGTGGGTAAAGTGATGTAACTTTGCTGAGCTGTGTGCTGGATCAGGAAAATCACAGCGCAAAAAAAAAGGAAAAAGAAAAAAAAAAAAACTCCTAAGATCCCCGGGTAGGTTTTTACCGTCTGCTGTTGGATAACAGGAAAAAAACAAAACAACAACAACAACAACAAAAAAAACAACAACTTCAGAATCGAGCTGTGTTCCCAGTAGTCTTGACCATCAGTGTCTTTTTGTTTTAATTTTCATACAAACATATATAGATATAGATACATGTATATGTAAATGGATATATATATATATGTGTATGTATGTATATATTTGAGCCGGAGACGCAAAAAAAAAAACGCCGGAGAGAGGTTATAGCGGTGCGCTCGAGGGGTTTCAACTGTCGGTCAAGCGGGAGCACAAACCCTTGAAAGGAGTTGAGTCGCTTTCTGATTGGACAGCATCGCAGTGGGCGTGGTCACGTGGGCTTTCCCTTTGTATGAACGTGTCAAATGATGTGCAGTGCGGCATAAGGCAGGAGGCAAATTAAACGTACACGCTGCACGTTAACTTTTATGTTGGAATAAGATTAAATGAAATACAAAATGTATGAAAATTTTATGAAAATATTTTATTGAAAGTCTACCATGTTCGTGTAGATAGGCTACATATACTCTCTCTCTCTCTCTCTCTCTATATATATATACATATACATACGTGCCCACACATACAGTATATATATAATCCCTTTCAACGTATTAAAATTGAAGTCAGTTATATACAATGTATCTATATATAGGCTGTACATGCATACTATATATATGAGTGTGTTTCGTCATAAGAGAATATTACATTTCTCTCCCAACTTCATTGTCTCTTTCCCCCTATATATATATATATATATATGAGTCAGCCAAAACAATGTATACACACGTTAGCTAAAGAAAAGCTTGTATAAATATTTAATACTAAACATATTGCTATACGTTATATATTGATATATATGATAATATTATTTATACTAACATAATGTAATATAATATACATCATACTATTTTTCTTTTCCATAGGTGTGTATACATTTTTGGCTGATTCTATATATATATATATACATATATACAGTATGTAATATGTGCTCTTTTTCTTTTGATGCAACTTGTTGAATGCAATGACTGTGATCACCCTCTCAGACTTCACCACAGCCCGTAATTATCATGCATCACTCTACTGTTAAAATAATAAAAATAATAAATAATAATAATAATAAAAAAAACACCACTTGAAGTCATACTTCACACCTACTATACGTCTCCCTGGCTGAAATAGCACGAGGCTGTGTAAGGAGGTCCGCGCAAACTGAGCCGCACTCACTTACACTTACCACATGACCGTCGGAGAGCGGTCTCCTTATTCGGAGCCGGTCTGCCATAATCGGAAAAATAGGGTGTAATCATATCATATCGCATCGTATTCGTCATCGTGTGTGGATGTGTCTGTCGCCACGTACAGGTGTGCGTGCGTGCGCGCGTGCGTGCGCCCGTGTGCGTGCCGGGAGACCGGATCTCTACAGCGCACGCTTGTGCACGTGATCTGTAACGGAATAATTCGGGGTTTTTTTTTTCCATCATGCACGCTGCTCTATTCGATAATGCCCCTAAAATAGCAAGTAGGAGTATAAAGCTACAGACCTAGCCTACTAATTAGTGTGAAACTATGTGCTTTTGGACGCAGCCATGCCCTTTTTTGGGTATGTGAACCAAGATACCGGTTTCCTGTAACTTTCCTTTCCCTCAGTTATTTTAGAGTTACCCCCTAAATAGACTTACATGACACGAGAGAGCATCACACACCCCAAAAAATCAGAATGAAAATAATGATTTCTCAGATCTCAGAGTGTATTATATCCATGACAAATGAGCGTTAGACATTTGTGAATAACTCACCCCCCACCCCCCACCGCCTGGAGACCACAGTGGTGGCGTGACACAC
>JAOVVA010000016.1:1734203-1748970 GCA_028565275.1 Leiocassis micropogon
TGAGATCTGTGCAGAAATCCTGCTAAAACCATGCATGGTTATTCTCATTGTTGCCAATCCTTTAATCTTGGGGGGGGGAAATACAATTTACAAGTATTTTTTGTCACATTATATTTCTGCCAAGGAATCTTAACAAAGTTGATACGTACTGTAAATGAAACACAAGTATATTAAAAAGCCAGAATTCAAAGTGGAAGTAATTTTCCCATAGAGGGAAAAACATGAAAGTTCCTTCTAGTCACCAGGTACAACTTAATAAAGATATTTTATTTAAAGATATTAAAAAAATCAAAGGGATGACCAAACCCAGTAATAACTATTAAATACTATTTAATTTAAAATATAGCCAAATGATCAATGCAAAGGAAAAGGGCAGCATTTTTACAATTAGACAACTGAACCATTTTGCATTTGCATAATTATCTGCATCCCGGAAATTCATATAATTTGTCCCTATGATATGGATCTAGATATTTTCCCAGTCTTCTTGGCAAAATTGCTGAAACTCTGGGACAGTTAGGAGAGTAGATTGAGACTTTTGGTGAACAGGAATTTACAAGTCTAGCTGCTCATTTGGGTTGATGTCTGGCCGGCTTTTGATTTTTGATTCTGATCCACTACAGTGTACAATCTTGGCAGTATGCTTATTACCATTGTCTTATTCAAGAGTCTCTTGCAGATTAGAACTAATGAATAACTAGAACTTAAAACTAAGTTTTCTTTTAGAATTGTCCTATATTTAAAGAAATTATTGGTGGCATTCTCAAGATGATGAGTGATTTTGAGTTGATCATCAAACCAGAGAACTTTTTTTAGCATGTTTGCTGAATGAGATATATGTCTCACCATTCTTTCCTAAATCCCATTTTTGTCTCGTGTTCAAGCGATGACTGTCCTGTAAACAGCTCCTCTATGGTGATTAGTGGATCTCTTCCCTTGCTTCCGTAGGTTGCTTCTATGACTAAGATCCTCCTAACCCAATCTCTGACTTTTGCTGGACAGCCTCCTTATTTTTTCCAAGGAACACAGTGGATGAGGGCAAATTTCTTATAAATAAAAATATACAGTGCTCAATTCGACAAAATAAAAAATAAAATTAAGGTTTTGGAGTGACCTTGTCCAAGTCCGGACTTAAATCTGATAGAGATGATGTGGCACGACCTTAAACAGGACGTTTATGCTCAAAAACCCTCCAATGTGGTTGAATTAAAACAATTCTGAAAAGAAGAGTGGGCCAAAATTGGGCCATAGTGATTTGAAAGGCTTATTGCTTGTTTGCAGCCGCTGCCACTGGTGGCACAACCAGTTTTTTGGTTTAGGATGAACTTCACCAATTTCAAACTTTTCAAAATTTCAAAAAATAGGATCGGGTAGGTTTGGACAGCTTTTTTTTACCTTAATAAACAAAAACATCAATTAAAAACTGCATTTTGTATTTACTCTGATTATAATGTTTGGTGATCTCAGTCATTTAAGTGAGACAAATATGCAAAAAAGAAAAATCAGTAAGAGGCAAATACTTTTTTACTCATTTACAGTAGCTAACTATATAATCCAATGGTATACTGTATTTTCTTTACAGGAGAGTGGACTGAATTAGCTAAAACACTGGCAGAACTTTATTCATTTGACTCAAAACTAAACAAGCACACATCATAATGCATAAAGACCTCAATTTAGTATCACTTGGCTTAATTTAAATGTGCAATAACATTTTTACTGTGATTCGCTTATATATAAAATCATGGATATAACAGAATATGTTGGATGACATATAATTTTAAACATGTAATTTCAATGACGGCAGCCATATGGTAAAAATAAACCACTGGTTAAAGTAATTGTTAATATGCCAATATACAGTACAAGACTCGTATATTATTCTTTTTTAATTTTAGTTGTCATGTTACTTCATCACTCACTCACTCACTCATCGTCTATACCACATTATCCTGTATACAGGGTCATCACAGGAGACTTTGGACACGAGCCAGGGTACTGTACATCCTGGATGGTGCGCCAATTGATCACAGGGCACACACACACTCATTCACACACCACAGGCAATTTGGGTATGCCAGTTTGCCTAATCTGCATGTCTTTGGACTGTGCAAGGAAAAAACAGAGTATCCAGAGGAAACCCACCAAGCATAGGGAGAACATGCAAACTCCATGCACACCAACTCTAGGTGGGGATTGAACCAAGACCCTGGAGGTGCAAAGCGACAATGCTAACCACTAAGCCTCCATGGTACTTCATGTTACAGTATGTCAGATTCTTGTTCTTAAAATTAATGGGTTATATTATAAAAACAGGACTGCAAGACTGGCATTCTTGGTGGAGTACCACCTTCAGGCAATGTGCATAAAATATGGCCTAAGGAGCCTAAAACATCAAGTTAAACCACTTGTTACACTTGTTACAGTGCTCGTCCATGGGCAACACATTTATTTCTGTAAAATAGTTATATGAAAACACTTTTAAACCAGGAGCACTCTCTATCACGTGTACACCTGAACTCATTAATTACATGCTGAATGCTTACTCTCTACTAGCGTCCACGCCCAATTCTCTAAACACACGTCTAAATAATACGTGACATGACACAAATCTTCTGCTATCACATTCTCATTAAATGGAAATAGTCAAAGATCTACAGATCTACAACTACACAAAGCTTCTCTGAATATAAAATATGTAACTTTGCCCTTGTAAATAGTGACAACATTTAGACTCAAGTCAATAACTCTGACTATGTCCCAATGCTTCCCTACTTGGAGCTTGAGCCAGAGGATGTGCAACAGCCATCTAGAAACGGTAGAAAGAGAAGGGCTATGTTTAATTATTAACTCCATGTCTACTCTACAGCAGCGTGATCGTGGAACATTGACAAGAATGCAACTACAGGACAACATATTGCCACTAAAGAAATTGAGACTGAACTTTGTAGGCCAGTTCCTTTTCCATTTTATCCTACTGATGATCATGTTATCCTGCTGCCTGTGTAACTAAGCAGAACACATCTCCCTTAGGAGGAATGTCAGGTGGATCAAGTTATTGTGCTTATTGTGTATATTGTGGAGTTTGAAGCCACTTAGCCAACATTGACCCACACTGGTCCTCCATTTGACTTCAACATGACTTAACATTCATAGAAAGTCTATCTGTATTCAAGGAGTTTGGCCTACATTAAAAGTACAAAGACCTGGTTGTCCCAAATGATTTTATGCATTTCCAAAATTCACTGAATATCTAGGTGAAGGTATGAAGTTATGAATCGCATTTGTAAGTCAGGCAAAAAAAGAGAGAAAAGACTCATAAATTCTCAGAAGAAGCTGAAGGATATCTTAAGAGAATCATTGAGAAAGCAGAGAAACATTCAAAACATGGGAACATTATACGGAATATCAAAAGGATCAGAATTTATTCATTACTGGCAAGAACTTGCAGAGAGAGGGAGCGTTTCATGCTTTATCCAAACATGGGCATTTTTCTTCATTCATGCTTAACTTCTTTTATTTCACTGTCGACTGATGTGTACTTTGACATCACATCAGAAATTCAGTTACTCTGATGTTGTCATTAATCATACTATACTGCACATGCACTATAAAGAAAATTATAATCTATATAATCTTTATAATTTATAATAGAGTTATAATCCTTCTTTAGTATTTTAGATTTTTTTTTATGGCCAAATTTCTTGGCACAGGCTAAACTAATACATCAGCGTATTTACTATAAATCATGAGTCAGTAGCTGGTAGATAACATATCATGATCTTCATGCTCCAAAAATGTACCAATGTGTCTCATAATAACACCAATTATGACTCGCTCTGAGAACTGAATGAACAAATTTTGCATTACATCCATACGAGCCATTTATTTTCTGATTTTTTTATTTATTTATTTTTATCTTTTTCAAGTCTGTCTTAAATCAAAATTGAGGCGCATGTGAGTACATTATGATAGGTCTTGGTCATTTATCAATTTTCCTGCTCTGCACACTGACTGTGAAGTTAATGCCACCCAGAAGGCGAGTACAATTTATGTAAATGGAGCCAAATACCACAACCCTCATTTTGTGCAAAATTCCATTCCAAAGTTCAGCTGAGACTCATTTGGAGCTTCTACACACCCAGGTCCAGACCTAGGAACTAGCCATAGAGTTTAATTTGTAGTACATTTACATTTACAGTAAATACACCTTAACTTTGAAAGATACTAACTACTAATGCAAAAGTTTCATATTAGTCTTAGCTGAACTTTGGAATGCATTTTTGCACGGAACGAGAGTTGTGGACTTTGTCCTCAATTATTTACATAGAGTGACAAACCTCACGGTAGGTGTGCGGAACAGGAAAATTTATAACAACCTATTGTAATATACTTAATGCACCTCAATTTTAATTTAGGACAGACTTGAGTCCCTTTAAGCATAGCACTCGCTTTAAGTATTCATTTCAAAAGGTTAGCTACAGTAAAACTATTAAAAAAGATGAGCTTGTTGGAGTGGAAGAACTAAGGTCTGTTTCTTTATACAGAGACCCCTGGGTGCATCCAGGACCCACATGACATAATGAGATGATATCTCTCACTCCCTATTCACACAAGTCATTAGCATGCATCCTGTGTGATCGCATCAAAAGTGGACAGCACTGAGGACAGGTGGGAATAAGGTCAAACCCGCCTCGAGGACCCATTGTGGTCCAGTCACATGCAGAAGTGAGTTGACTTGCACGTTGATGAAATACATTTCTATGCGTCAACAGTACCAAAAGTTTAGTCCAATTAACGGACTGTAATTGTAATTGTAGTCAGAATGTCACCATACTGTAGTTAAAATTATATCTTGCGATGAGAAAAAAAAACATTGTCCAATACCACGATCAGCATCTTGTGAGAAAACTAAAGATACAAAAAGATCCCTATTTTTTTTTGGGGGGGGGGGGTTGGGCTTTTTTGTGGGTACAGACCACACCTGTTGATTTGTCTGTCCATCTGTCAGTGTGTATGTGTTTGTTTTGAATGGGAGAACTGCAGAATACCCCATCATCAGTCACATATTTTTGTTCCAAGGAGCCAAAAATGCTGCCTCTTCTGCCAAATGAAACAGTTCAACATCAAATCAAGTGTCTACGCATGCCAATTTCCAGCTAGACTATAGAATGTGAAATCTGTGTGCAGCTCTTCGTCTCCCTCTTGCTCTCTCTGTGGATGGTAACCAGTGACCCTGGCCCTAGAGTGCAGATCTGTATTGTGTCAGTCCCAGTGCTGGATGTGGAGTAATGACTGTGTTTGCTCAGGAAGTTCAGCTGTTGGGGGAGAAGCTTCCACTGCATGCATTTGGCCCGTCATGTAGTGTATGTAGTGTCCTCCCATTTTCTGCTTTAGAAACCAAGCATATGGTGTATGTCAGAGAGACCCCTTGCACATACACTACTAAAAATTTGGACACAGCTTCTAAGCTTTCCTAATTTTTATTTCTTTCGAAATTGTAAAACAATGCTGAAGGCGTCCAAAATATACAATAATTTCATTTGAACAGTTGATGTTGAGATGTGTCGGCTACTCATGCTGTGTAAAGCCTTTATAATGGCTCTAATCTAAGGTAAACTGTAAATTTGTCATTTTTGATGCTGCTACCTTTAAATAAACTTCAGCATTGTTTTACAATATGGAAAGAAAGTGTAACAAGTAAGTGTAATAACAGATTGTGCTTGGTGAGTTTCCTCCGGGTACTCCAGTTTCCTGCAACAGTCTAAAGACAGATAAGCTCAATTGGCATTCCCAAATGCCCATAGTGTGTGAATGAGTGTGTGAGTGTGTGTATACTGTATGTGTGTGCCCTGTGATGGATTGGCACCCTGTCCAGGGTGTACCCCGCCTTGTCCCCTAAGTCTCCAGGGATAGTCTCCGGGCCCCTCGTGACCCTGTATACAGGATAAAGCAGTATAGATGAAGAATGAGTGAGACTAGAATAGAATAGAAACTCATCAACGTTCAATGTGTAGTAAAATATATAGACCCAAGAATTTCAGACACAATATGGCCAATTATTATTATTTATTTTTTGCTTCGTCAACTAAAAATATTCCCCAAAGGAGCCATACCTCAATAAAGCATTGCATTTCTATGCAGTGGCTGCATGGTGCCATAGTGGTAAGCACTGTAGTCTTGCACCTCCAGGTTCGGGGGTTACGTCACGCCTCAGGGTCTGTGTGCGTGGTGTTTGCATTTTTTCCCCGTGCTTGGTGGATTTCCAATCAAAAGACAAAAGACATGCAAATTAGGCTAATTGGCATTCCCAAATTGCATGGAGTGTGTGTCCTGTGATGGATTGGCACCAAGTCCAGGGTGGACCCCACCTTGTGAATGAAGTCTCCTGGGATAGGTTCCAGGCTTCCCGTGACCCTGTACAGGATAAGTGGTATAGAAAATGAATGAATGCAAAATAGTGCACTGCATGAGGTAATGCTTTTAAGGCAACAACCTATTGCTAAAATTCTATTTAGCAAACACAGACATGCAAAGTGGTACACTGTAGTGTCTCTTAACCACACACTCCAACACTATGGGGAATTTGAAAACGATATAGGCCTACTCTGCATGTCTTTGGACATGGAAACCGGAGTATCCGGAGGAAACCCACAAAGCACAGAGAGAACATGCAAACTCCATCAAACCCTCGACCCCGGAGGTACCATGCCACAGTGCTTACTGTTGAAGTCAATGCTAATTCAAAAACACCCAGAAAAATCAATGCACAATGAAAGAAAGAAAAAGATTTGCTACACCGTAAATGTTCTGGGATAGTAGGGGAAGTGATGAGCTCGACTAGACCTAGCAACTACATAGACCAGGATGTACGAATGATGAGACATTAATCAATGTTTTCAACAGCTAAATGAAAAAAAATTGTTTTTAAGTTATTATAACCATTGTGTTGTGTATTATTCAGAAACAGAATAAAGTCACTTAGTAAATATTAGCAGCAATTTGTTTATCCGTAGTCATTGCACCACGTGCTTTGACTTTTTTATGTTATTGTTTTGCAGGGTTTTAAATTCAATTCAGTTTTATTTATATAGTGCTTTTACCAATGGTTATGCAAAACGGTGGCTTAGTGGTTAGCACTGTTGCCTTGCACCTCCAGGGTTTGATTCCTGCATCGGGTCTGTGTATGCATGTTCTCCCCGTGCTTGGTGGGTTTCTTCCGGGTTCTCCGGTTTCCTCTCACAGTCCAAAGACATGCAGATTAAGCTAATAAACGGTTGTACAAAATGGGAATAAATACAATGGTCACCGTAGGCCTTCATAATCCCTAGTTGGACTTCAGCTAGGATGGATGGATTGTCGCAAAGCAGCTTTACAGTATAAAAAAAAAAGAAAATTTATTTGAGATGTGTGTTTAAACATGTGTAAGTCATAATCATCAGATTGCTCCTGATGAACAATCTTGGACACTGAATGAATTTGGAAGTCTTTTGGGTGGGCTTAAATATGTTCTGGCAGCTCAAGAGGGGAGACAAGACCATCCACAATCTTGGATGAAAAAGTGCAGGGAAGTGTTGACTTCTACTGAGGACCCTGTGACCAAGTGGACATGCCATAGTTTAGCAGGCATCACCAGAAACCTCTGGTGTTTTGGGATCCATCTTGGTGGTTGAGATTGTTATGGGTCTGAACACCTTAAGGGACTGAATAAAACCTTCATATCAATGCTGCAGGGGCAGAAGAATGTCTGCTGAAGTTGTTAGACAATGAGTAAGATTGGAATTGATAAAGTTAAAATGTCTATTCAATGTTGCATGTAGATCTGGGATGTTGTTGGTGTATTACAAGAGAAATTTCTCCATGAGGAGAAATCACACTCCTCATCTGTGAGGAAAAGGCTGTGCCAGGGTTCCAGAAAGAAGACATATAACAGTGCAGGCTGTGTAATGGTGCACCAACGCGTTACTCTTGTTCAGCTTTGTGAGGAGTGATGGGAGTATAATGATCCAGTCTACATATTAGATTTTGGAGGAGGGCTTTTTTTGTGGGAGGTACTGCTAAAAGGTTGGGCATCTTTATGAGCAAAGTGAGAGTTCTGTCCACTCTGGTTTTACTTTTGCATTAAATAAAATAAAAAAACATTTAAGGTGGACATTGGACTTTTAAAAGTGTTTCATTTTTTAATTCATATTTTTTTGTTGTTGTTGTTGTTTTTAATAGGCTACCAAGATATAACTAAGGTTTGATTGGTGTTCAATATAAAGTTCTTACTCTTAACTTGGCTACACCTGAGGTTGACCTCTCACACATACACTTGGTGTTTCACTGTTCAATATCAGCATCTCACCAATGGTACGGTCTCTCTAGTTTAGGGTAGAGAGTTGAATGACCTTGGGTTCTTATTCTCAATTAAAGGAAAATAGAGCAGGAGATTGGCAAAAGGAATGGGTCCCAGTATCAGTATGTGGTGATGAAGCAGAAGGTCAGTTTACTGGTTAATCTACAGTATATCCATATCAAGACTTATGAATCACAAGTTATGGGTAGCGATGGATAGAATACAAACACTTATGGATCACAAGTTATGGCTAGCGATGGATAGAATAAGGTTGTGAGAACATGTGGTGGACATGAGTTGCCAGGTGTGATTGAGAAAGAAGCTACAAGGAAGCCTAATGGTCGGCTCCAGCTAGAGATCTATCAGGCATCCCACTGGACTGAACACTGGAGCAGACCCAGACTCTACTGGAGAAATTATATAACACAGATGGCTTGGGATCCCAAAGGATCTAAAGCTGGAATCTGTGTCTGGGAATAGAAAAGTCTGAACTGACCTTTTCAGTCTGTCATCACCATAATTCTGGAAAAGTTGCAGAAAAATCAATGAATGAATGAATAATGAAATAAATGAATGAACACAACACTGGCCTTTTTATCCCCCCCCAAAAAAAAGTCGACAACACTCAGGCTTCTAGGAATCTGAGAAGTACCTGGTTACATTCGCGTTATCGTTGTCCTCAGAAGTCTTTGGTTTCCTAAGCAGTTTGAAGTGGGTTGTGTCTCTGTTGCTCTACACTACAGTAGGCCTACAGTACTTTATCGTCTCCCGAAGCTGACTTTCCCAGAGCAAATGCACCTTGGCACAGAGCCAGGAGCCCATTAGTGGACAAAAGTGGTACTAAGTGGTGCGGGCACTTACCACTACCTTGATTTGTTTGTTTGAGGTGGAGTTTAGCACACTGTCACCATGTGTATTTAATAAAACAAGACAGTCACCTGACGGCAAAGGGTATTATTCATGCAAGAGATTATTATTTCTTCTCATTCTGCAAAATGGCAGCCAGTGTATTGGTCTACAAATTTGACACAGAAAACATAAAGACATATAAAGCCATCTTAGCTTCCCCTCTGAATCAATCATGCTAAATCAGAAACTGTATTACTTAAACCCTTTTTCTGCCTCATGGTACGACCTTAAATCTTCTTTTGTCTAGCTCCAGCTGGGACCTGTTCTCCCCCCAATCCTCTAATGGTTCTGGTTTCCTCACCATAGCCCAGTCTTGGGCAATGCTGACATACCCCTGTGAGTTGCTACTAATTTATTGCTCTTAAAAAGTTTATTAACTTCAGGCATACTTATAATTTTTCCTTTTACTTTCCCTTTCAGTTTTTCTCATATGGCCTCACTGCCATTCTAACTTTTATCCATGTTATAACATGGATAAAAAGTTTACGAGAGGCTGCATGGGCGGGGCACAAAAGCAGCGAAACATAAATTATCTTTGGCATGCGCATGTGAGGTAAGCGTGGGCAGCACAGACTGATGGGCATGACGAATTTACAGAACACCGGCATCTTCTGCTCCTCCTAATGGGAGAAACTCACCGTACCAAACCCTGGCACTGCTAGTTCAGCGTCATGGTCCTTCCCTCCTTTAAGGGATGTGTTGTGTAATGGTACAAATGCAGGCGGGTCGATATTTACTCACTCACTCACTTCACATCTATACTGCTTTATCCAGTATACAGGGTCGCAGGGGGCCTGGAGCCTAACACAGGAGACTTAGGGCGCAAGGCAGGGTACACCCTGGATGGGGTCGCCAATCCATCGCACATTCAACATTCAAACTCCATGCACACAGAGCCGAGGTGGGAATCGAACGCAGACCCTGAAAGTGCAAGCCGACAGTGTAACCACTACGCCGCCATGCTGCCACATCAATATATATATTTACCCAAAAATGTAGGCAATCTCTCTTTCTGTATTGTTAACAAACCACACATAAAAAAAATTATACTGATTTTTTGGCGTAGTATTAGGGACTTTTTACTTTGTTCCACTGTCTGCGTGAGTGTCATGACTACTGGCCGTGTATGAACTGCCTTCGGGTCGGAAACAAACTGTATCATCAGACAACGCATGTTAGTGGTCTACTGCTACATGCTGCTAAGTGAGATATAAAAGTGATTTAAGATCTTTTCCTCATCTCCCTCACTCCACACAAGATTTATCCAACTGTCAACAAGCCCCTGCTCTCTCACCCCCGGCCAGGCCAGGGACATCTGCTTTCTCTCTTCTGTTTCTACTTTCATTCATTTTTGCTTGTCCTCCCCACTCCAACAGCCTCTGGTCACTCAAATATAGTTTTTTTTCTTCTTTTTAACCATAGCACACGGTCTCCTGTTGTTTAAATATAACACTAAGTGCAGGAAGGATGGCTCACTGTGTAGTTTTAAAATCTGCTCTTCCTACTCATCTCTCTCGCTCTCTCTCTCTCACTCTGCTGTGTCGCAACATCAAATTTAAGTACATTAAGCACATTACTGGAACATTTTGCTTCTTTTGAAATAACTCTCTAAAGAAACAAAATTAAATAAATCTAATTTTATAATTAGATGTCCTAAGAAAACACAACAATCTAAACATTGCTTAACTGATATGCCTTCACCCCTCCGCAAAGTCTTTTTGTCTTTTTGCAACATTTACAGTTTTGCCTCATCTCAGATATTTCTCTACGACCTTTGGTTTTGATTCCTGTATTTTCTTCCCCTTTTCAATATGAATTTTCTCAAAATCTCCCGAATTGAATTGAGTATATTGGCAGACTATGACACAAATGGAATTTTATTGGACGTCTGGGGGAAAGAAAAAAAAATCGCTAGCCATTCCTTTGTAGTTCTCATTATCCTGTTAGAATTTTTTTTTTTTTTTTTACTTTGGACAATGATTTCTGTCTGACTGGAACAGATTCTACCAAATAATTTGCTTTTTTTTAATCCAAAAAAGGATTCCTGCTGGAAAGCAATCCCAGAATGTGAAGCTACCACCACCATGCTTCATGGTAGGAATGGTGGTACCTGGATGCTGGGCTGTATTTGGTCTGTTTTTAGACCAGCATTATTCTCATCCCAAAACAAACTCTTTTAATCTAGGCATGCTTTTATGTTAGCCCTTTTTAGAAGTGGCTTCCTCTCAGCGACTGATAATATTGTTGCGGTCTGCACAAGTTCTCCTATTTCAGCCAGTGAGAAAGAGAATCCTTTCAGTGCTATACACAGCCCCTTGGATACTTCTCTAACAATCGCCCTTCTTGCCCGAGCTCTCGGTTTGGCCTGATCGTTTGTAGATTCTGCGTCATGCCATATTTTTCCACTTTGTCCTAATGGATTTCACAGTCCTCCACAGGCGGTTCCTTGGTTTTCCTGAGTGATCTGATCTGCCGTTTAGCTGCAAGACCTCCTAAAGTCTGGGATATTTATTGCACAAGCATACAAAAGGCCACAGGTGGATGTAAAAAGGCCACAGGTGTATCTTGGTTATTATATATTAAGTGTGAGTGCTCGAAAAGAAAGAAAGACGTAATTACTAGTCCTAATTTGGACTATTGTTAAAAGAAAAGTTTTTAATTGAAAAAACAATCATGTGGACAACCTAAAAAAACAATCATGTACTAGTAAACTTTTGAATAAAAAAAAACTTTAATGCTGCAATCCAGCAAAAACTAAAATCGCTGGGTGGTACAATCATTTTGTGCAAGCCAGGCTCGATGTGGGCGAGTTTCTGTTGGTGCCTCTGGGTACATTTAGCTCTGGGTGTCTGGAACAGATGGGGAGGCAAAGCAAAAGGAAATGTCAGTGGCTAATTCACCAGGCTACTCTACTATCACCCCTACCTCATCAATCACTGTGGAGTCTGGGTTAGGTTCAGGGGCATTATACCGAAGCAACCGGCAGTTACAGCGGCGATGCCTTAGCAACTGCTGTGTTAGGGTGATACAATCAGATTTGGGTTATAATGCATTTGGCTCAGTTTAATATCAGTGGAGGCCAAAAAAAGTTAACTAAATCCAATTTGGATGTGTATTTAGACACACACACAAACACACACACACACACACACACACACACACACACATGGCCTCCTTTCTTTGGCAAAATTCCACTCTGTGAATATCTAATGTGCCAGTCAGACCATATTTACCCTTCTGGCGAGCACATACCCTCCTACGTGAAAATACACTATTTGTTTATCCTCTTATTCTTGCCTCTGTATTTCCTGTATATTGATACGTTTCTAAATATTATACCTGTCTGTACACAGATCAAGAATTTGCATTATGCGTCACGTCTTGTGAGTACGAGCTGGCCTGACTTCAGCATGAGGTGCCATGGCCAGCTGAGGCCTGTGTGGGACATTCACATGGCCCCGCAGCTGCTGTAAGCACATTAAGAGCTGTAAGCAGCTGTAAACACAAGGCCCGCTCGGGCTGCCGAACTCCTTTCTTTACTCTGTAAACATTTTCTTTTCCAGGCCATAAGTTTGAACGAATCCTCTTGGTATTTACATCATTCTCTCTTTTTTTCCCCCCTCTTCAAAGTATAACATGTATACCTTTCCCCTCATTTAACCTGTTGAATAGGACTTTGATGGGGTTTGTTTTAGAAACAGAGCGGCGTTGTACAGACAGAGAGGGGGTGCGATGTTAATATAAGACGCTGTACATTTTATCGTACTGTAAGCATTAGCGCTGGAAAGTTTGAATTGTGTTCTGTAATGTAATTACGTCCGTGCGCTTGGCTGGGTGAGTCAGATTTACGTGAGTCAGCGACACTCGCTTCAGTGATGTCAAGGTAAACAATACAACCTGCTGAAAACAAATGATCCATTCCTGTCTCTTTCACTCTGTCATTACACACCGGAGAGACAAATGAGCTTTTTGTTTAAATGTTAGGCTTTGGGCGTTTTTGATTGTGCTTGACAGACAGGCAAATGTGTCATTTTTTTTCTCGTGTGCTGAGCGAGGTCTGTGTAGGCCACTGACCCGTATTTTTAAGTGAAATGCTGGCTGGTGCTTCTGGGATTCCGAGGCCGACTAGCTTCAAAGAGTCCTGGGTGTGTGTGGTGTTCGGAAAAAGAAAAAAAGATTTATGTGTTTGAGCAGGGGGGTAAGAATGATCAAAATTTATAGCCGGAGTTCAGCTTGCTGTTAACGCGTGGGACATTTGCACGTAGTCACACTGCTCGGGAAAATACAAAAGAACGCATGACAGTGATTGAGTTTTCATGCGCATTACGAGAGGAAATAATGATATTCTTCATTATATGAGTGGCGTTCAAGTCGAACCGGGACTTCTAGTCAATGAAGGAGTAAAACCTATTGACCTTTAAGGTGATGAGACGGTGATCAGGCGGTGATGAGACTCGTAGCCGCAGTAAAACATTTTGATTGCGTAATTTTTTTTATTTTTTAAAAAGGCTGTACTCCTGTGAATGATGATCATGGCTGAGGTGTCTCAGAGCCCACCAAGTTGTTCCTGTGAGCATTGAGCGAGTGGAATGTCTAATCCTTGAAAACAGATGAATAACTTCCTGTGGAAACTTTACACATGATCATTCATTAACCCCACTTGCATGTTACGGGAACTCGGCTGGGAGTTATTGCCGCATCCCCCGTACAGTCCTGACCTCGCCCCAAGCTATTTCCACATGTTTGGACTATTAAAGGAGTTCCTGGGAGGCCAGCGTTTCAGACATGAAGCAGACAGTCAGATCATGGCTCCGGGAGTCCTGAGAAAACTTTCTATCCTGGTGGTATCCAAGCACTAGTGAAACACTGGGATAAGTGCATTAGTGTAGCAGGGGATTATATAGAGAAATAAAGGGAGTTTTTTTACTCTCATAACTATGTTCTGTTATTCTGTACAATCAAAAGTCCCGGTCTGACTTGAACGACCCTTTATGATAAGCCAAATTAATACATAACATTCACAACTAATACTTTTGGTACTTTTGATCATAGATGTAAAAATAAAGGATAACATATATTCCGTAATTATATCGCAGTTACCGCTATAAAATACTTCTATACAGTAATTTGCTTCGGGTGCTGATCCTGAAGCTCAGGGAGAGGAGTGTGACAGGGAGTGGGGGGCTAGTTAATTACTTTCCTGAACACAATTTGCCATGTAAGCAGCTCCCACCTACAACTCTGCTACTTTCGCTGTCTGTCTGTGTGTGTACATGCGTGCACGCTTGTGTTTGCGCTACTCGAAGATTTTGTATATTCCTACTCGAAATCAGCACCAAACAGTTTTCAGCTCTAAGCAACAGAAACCCATCTTTTTTCTTCTTCTTTTTAACCAATTTACATTTAACGATGCAACAATGACGTGTGCACTCCAACCCAGGACAGATCTTGGAAACCCATAATAACCTTTTAGAAGTGTTTAGATTTGAGTTGTCTACAAATTCACAAAAAAAAAATAAT
>JAOVVA010000016.1:1757469-1776834 GCA_028565275.1 Leiocassis micropogon
TGCAAAAGAATAAGAAATCAGGAAGGGGGCAAATAGTTTTTCACACCACTGTATATATATATATATATATATATATACTATATATATATACTGTATATATATACTGTATATATATATATATAAAGACTTCTGGTAGAGATTAGGAAATCCCAAATTGCTGGAAATAAAAAATACTACCACCAATACTACCACCTATTGGCTTGTTTATAAAGGAGCATGACTTATCCCTCAAATATTCTCATAATTTTTATGGAGTGTGAAATTTTTAAACTTGCGCAAAATCAGACATTCTGGATCAGGTACATCCATGGATCATACTTGGGTGTGTCTTGTCATGGTGATATTTCCTCAAACCACCACGAAACCTCCCCCTCCCTGCCCTGGCCTACAACCTAATACTTACGGGATTCATGTGGTCAGACTTCAGCTCAATAATTTATGGCGTTGAAAGGCCTTGATGTGTACAGAGGATGATTAAATTTCAAATTTTACACTTGAAGTTTTGCAGTGTCTGTCTTTGGCCTTCACTTAAATGTTCTATGAGGGGCGTTCAAGTCAAACCAGGACTTTTGATTGCACAGAATAACAGAACACAGTTATGAGAGTAAAAACTTCCTTTATGTCGCCATATAATCCCCTGCTGCACTAATGCACTTGTCTTAGGGTTTCACTAGTGCTTGGACACCATCAAGCTAGAAAGTTTTCTCAGTACGCCAGAGCCATAACCAGACTGCCTGCTTCATGTCTGAAACACTGGCCTCCCAGGAACTCTTTTAATGGTCCAAATATGTGAAAACGCCTTGGAGCGAGGTCAGGACTGTACGGGGGATGTGACAATAACTCCGAGCCGAGTTTCTGTAATGTGCAAGTTGGTGAATGATTGTGTGTACAGCTCCCACAGACGGATGTGTCTCTCCCACAAGTTGCGAACAAGTTGTCCATCATTTCTTAAGAAGCAGGTGTTCCACTCACTGAATGTTCACGAAACAACTGCAGTGGGCTCGGGTGGGATTGTCATTCATGGACATGTTGTAGATCTTCTTTGAAATGTTTGCACAATTCATATGTTTTACCGCGGCTAAGAGTCTTGTCACCATCCTGTGTTTGAAGTGTTCTGTAAATGTCAATCAGTTCTGCTTGCTCATTCATAAGAAATTTCAGTCCCGGTTTCATTTGAACACCCTTTATAGATACTGTATATACTGTAAGTGTTATGGTTTTAATAACAGCATCAGTAAAGAAGAGGATCAAACACTCTGAGAAAGAGAGTAAGAGAGAGAGAAAGTTTGTGTATATATAATCATGTCATCTGACTCTGCTATGGTCATCTGAATTTTTTTTTTTTTTTTTTTGGAAGTGCTTCTCTAGGCACCATGGAAACACCCTGAGAGGGAGTGTTGTGTCATGGTGGGAACCGCAGCAGTCGTTCTTCACTTTCTTAACATTATCACTCAAAACCCATTTTAAAATGGGAACTTGCAGAACTTGTAGCCTACAATCGGAGCTCTTGATTTAGTTTGGTGCAGTTGGTCCTTGTAATCGTCCATATGTTTAACAGTGCTTCATCTGTGGTCTATTTCAGGTCTTTAGACTCAGACATGCATGTTCATTTAAATCAAAATAATACAACGAGCACTGTTTCGTATAACTTTAATATAAACGATATAAAGAGAAAGACCTTTCCTTTTTAGACGTTTGCGTGAGATTGATTTTTTTCTGCTGACTTTGTGCCCGGAAAGCATTTTCTCCTTGTCGCTTACTACTGAACTGTGAATCGATATAATGCACCGCTGCCAGAAAAAAAGAAAAATGAAAGAAAAGAAGAGAAAAACCCAAGAAGTCATTAAGTGAAGTGTTGTGAAGAGCTCAGAGGAGTGTAAACACTAAACAGCATGATTACATTCACACAAAGCAAGCAAATCACAAATGGGGTATAATTTTAATCACAAAAATGTAAGCACTCAGGATTCTTTCATCGTCTCGCCATTGCTGCGCCCTGCATAGCATTAACTCTAATGGGGCTGGCAGATGTCTCGCAGGAAGGCAGAGCCTAGGGGAGAGGGAACGAGAGAGAACAAGACATTGAAAGACAGAGAGAGGCCTGACTCTCCAGAGACATCTCAAAGCACATTGATTCTTTCAGAAGAGACTCTGCCACTCTGCACGTACACCCGAGTCCTCTCCAGCCGCCTGGCCTCAGAGTGTGAGAGAAGAAAAAAGGGAATGGGAGATGGAGAGAATAGAAGGGAAGGAGCAAAGAAAGGCACAAGGAAGGGCAATAGAAAGGATGAAAGAGAGACCTTTGTTGGTGCTCTGATGGGCGAAATTTTCCGTCGCTGACACTCTGACATTTCCCAGATTTCTGATCACAGTGAATGCACACACACATGATATTTATGAAAGTCGAGATTTCAGAAATGGCCCTTGTGAAAAAAAAAATGATTTCAGACTTATGGAGTGGGTGAAAAAACCTAATTTCTTTCTTTTTTTTTTTTTTTGCTTCCTAGCCAAACTAGAATCTTTCCTGCCAAATATGCATCAACAAGACACAAAACAGTCAATTGCATCCATCCATCCATCCATCAATTTGCACAATTTCCAAAGATATCTAAATAAAATACTACCTGTGAAAGTGATGAGAGACGTTGCATCATCAGGTTTACTTCGCTCTCACTCAAGGACAGAATACCATGTCAATCAGTAATAAGGAATTGAAACACATAAATACTGCAATCCACATTCTTTTCCGCTGTCTGTGGAAAAAAAGATACATACATACAGTATAAAGTCTGTATGTAAAACATAGCATTAAGGTGATTTTTTATTTTTTTTTTGAGCCCAATGAGCCCAGTGCAAAAGTGCCAAAGCAGACAGTTCCTTGAATGTCCACTAGGAGCTGGCTCCAAAAGTGTGTCAATCCCATTAACAGCATTTGAAAGACACTGTTACCCAGAGCAACTCACTCTACATTATCTTATTTTAAATATGGGCAGTGGAGGATTAAGGGCCATGCTCAGGGGCCCAACAGTGGCAACTTGCTGGTGCTGAGGTTTGAACAAAGGACCTTCCAAGCAGTTGCCCCATACCCTAACCACTGAGCTACCCTTGCCCATGTTAAAATGCCCAACAAGATTTTGGTCTCTTCAAAGCTAGATTTCCTATTCATGACAACTCTGCGGGGTGAGTTTTTATGTAACTCATCAATTAAAATTATATTAAGCCATAAAATTATGAGTAACAGCTGTCAAATCACTAGCTGTCTTCTAGCCATCACTTTAGGTAACCAGCTAACTGACCACCAGAAATACAGGAGTTGACATGGGACAGTATGTCGTGCAGGGAATTCAATCAAATGCAAAGTAACCGTAGCATATAACTTAAGGTAAGTTGGCATGTTCCAACCAACAGCCAGGCTCTGTTCTTTTTTTGTCCCATATGCCCATTTAAGGATTAACCAGGATTTAGGTGGAGTAAGATCCTGTCAAGATGACCACTCAAAACCACTCTTGAGAAAACCTATGTGTGACATTAAAAGTCTATGGGCCCACCTAGGGCGCTGTATTCCCAGCGTTGAATCCAGTGTTCCTGATACAAAAATAGATCATACGGGACAATGATTCTTAACCCTAATCCTAGAGAACTGCCCTGTGTATTTTATTGTTTTTACATTTAGGCATTTGGCAGACACTTTTATCCAGAGTGCCTTACAACAGGGACAACTTGGTGGTCATGGGATTTGACCTTCTGACCCATAGGCCAATGCCTTAACCACTGAGCTACCCCTGACCCCTAGCTGATCTCTTTTTATCTACTCTACTTCACCCATTTCACTTAAGAAAGAGAAAGTTAATTGCTTGATCCATTAAATTAGGTGTGCTTGGAGCTGAGAAAACAATTAAATATGCAGGGCAGTTGTCCTCCAGGACTAGGGTTGAGAATCACGGATATAGGACCTATTCTACCTTTAATGCAGTACAGCCACGGAATTCAAGTGAAATTCAAGTGAAAAACAAATAGAAATGTTTTAGGAATTAAGCTAAAATAACCTGACTTGTCTGGACCTGATTATTTTGACTAGTGCCCCAGTCAAAGCTGAAGAAAAGCAGAGTCATAGGTTGATGCTGCCACCACCATGCTTCGTTATGGTTTCCTTTTGGGATTTTCTATTTGATTTTGTTACCTTTTTTTATATCACCTACTATCTATCTATCTGTCTATCTATCTATATGTTCTGTGAATATGAAATTCAACTGTGTCCACTTTTTTTATACATTTTTTATAATTGTGCAACGAAAAAGTTCAGCTACATGGGCCATTAAAATTCCGATCTGATTTATCCTTCCTTAACTTGCGCTTACTATTTTGAATATCAAAGCACCCTGAGAAGGCAAACACACATAATGACATTTTCTTGGGTTGTATTTCATTTGGGAATGTGATTTGTGTATGTTTTTGTAAATAGTCACTGCACTACAGCTGTATAATGCCTAGCATGTATTATACCGACACAGACTTCGTCCCTGAATAAATATTCATTAAAATGACACTGAATGTTTGCTCATGCTTTCCAGATTAGATTAGTAAGAATCTGCTGAATGTTTGGCTGCATAATTACCAACGGCAATGTAGCGTATATGTTGCCTAGAGGTCTAGACTGCAGTCCATAAATCATTGTAACTGTATAAATATAAATAAAGGAGAGGTTAAGTAAAAGTCTTCTAGGAAACATGTAGTATTGTAAAAGGTCATATTTCACTTAATGAAGGAATTATTAGCATGTAAATGTTAAGAAGGCGACACAGTGGGTTAGTGGTTAGCACTGTCGCCTTGCACCTCCAGGTCCAGCATGTTCTCCCCTTACTTTTCTCCAACAGTCCAAAGACATGCAGATTAAGCTAATTAGCGTTCTCAAATTGCCCCGTAGTGTGTGAATGCATGCGAGTGTTGACCGGAGGTCCTACCACGATCATACAAGATGGGAATTAATACAATGGTCAGCATTGGCCTCCACAGTCCCTAGTTGGACTATAGAGGTTCCTAGATGGATGAATGGAAATGTAATGTAACATCATGCAGTTCTGAAGAATATCGATCACACCTTGTTAAATGAAAACAGTTAAACAAAATCCCTTTTAATTTGGATATTATCAATAAGATTTAATCACTGACAATAATCAGAAGGGCAGCAAAAACTGCTGGGGGGTTGGAGTGCTGTGGATTAAGGGCCATGGGAGAGGCAAAGAGGGTTTTTCGCGAACAAATATTGTCCTGAGAATGAAAGTTGTCAGGGACAAGGGGCCCAGGGGATTAACCCGGGTTAATCATGGGGCCCCAAAATTCCTCCCAGCACCCTTGTTTGTAGATATTGTAATTCAGCGCTGCTACTTGTGTTCACAAGCTTATGAAAAGAAAATGGTACAGGGTCTATTGGTGTTTTTTCTTTTATCTAGTCTGCTTTTGCATAAAATAATGTTAACACTTCTACTTAAACACTATGATCATTTGCCTCTGTGTTTCTTTTTTTTTTTGGAAGATTCAATTTATGACTACAATACCACATTTTTTTTTTGACTACAGACTCACACTCCCTCCACATTGATTAAAGAATAACAGAACACAGCTATGAGAGTACAAACAATCTTTATTTCTCTATATAATCCCATGCTACACTAATGGATACCATCTAGGTAGAAATTTTCTCAGCATGCCGGAGCAATGATATATCCTGACCTTCCATGTCAAAACGTTCTTTTAACTCACTGCAGATTAGCAATCTGTGCCGGTTGAAGGCAGAGAACGTCTCAGTAACGTGCACTCACCTTCTTGAAATGCAATTGTTCGTAAACGATTGTGTATGCGGTTCCCACAGACAGATGCATCTGGTCCGCAACAAGTTATCCATCGATTTTCGACGTTCATGGGAATGAGTGCAGTGGGCTCTGAGCCACCTCGGCCCGGGATCGTCATTCACAGATGTACAGCTTTCTTTAAAACATTTGCACCGCGTTTACATGTTTTACTGCAGCTAAGAGTCTCATCACCGTACTCCGCTTTAAGTCTTCTATAAATGTCAATCACAGTTACGCCTTCATTCTTCTGGTCGTGACACAACAAGTCCCGGTTTGGCTTAAACACCCTGTGTATAAAAGCCCAAGCACTCAAAATGTTGTGTTCCAAAAAGTTTTTGTGTTGTAAACACATTCCACGACCACAGATTTACGTCAGTGGTATAGACTAGTTTATTTAACACTCACAAGAATCAACATGAACCATATCGGACATAACGTTCAAATAGTTTAGTTGCCTAACACGTAACTTTAAAGTGCTTTGGAACAGATTCAAATATAATTCAAAATATCTAATTATAAATCAGTATAAGTTAATAAGTACTATTTAAGGACTATACTTTAAGGCCTCTGGTCTAGTTCTGAACAAATGCACAAATTGTTATACTTTTAAACCTTGTTTAAAAAATATGTGCAATTTGTTTTTTTAAATGTTATTGTGTGATGTAATTTTCTATTTTAATTCTATTTTAATTTTAGAATTTGTAAAATTAATTTTCATTTCGAATTTCATTTCATTATCTTAACCATTACTGTATTATTTTATTGTAAACATTTAAATGTATAGTGTGATTCTATTTTCAGTGTAATAATAATCATCATCATCATCATCATCATCATCTATTATTATTATCCTTATTATTATTATTATTACAAATAGTCATATACTGTAAGCATTTCACTGCATGTCATACTGTACTGTCTGTGGTTGGGTATGTGACAAGTAATATTTAAATTTGAATTTAAATAGGAACAAATAAAATAAATTTATTTGTAACTTTATTGCAGTTTTTAAATGAAGAAAGCTAAGTTAAATTTTAAAATTTCACTTGCCTGTTGAATGAAGAAATCACTTAAATAGAGCTTGTCTGACAAAGTGAAGCACGCTAAAAGATCTAAAAAAGCAATATTATCTAAAGAAATTCAAGAAAAGATGAGAATGTTAGGGCTCAGAGAGGGCATGGTGGGCAGAGAAGCAAAGTAATTGACCTTTGTCTCATACATAAAGTATGAGTCTGGAAAGGCGAACCACAGTGAAAGTCTTTATCCACAAATGGAGAAAACTTGGAACAGTATTAAACATTTCCAGGAGCAGCTGGCCTACCAAAATTCCTCCAAGAACACAAAGGCGACTCATCCAGGAGCTCATAAAAGAACCCAGAACAACATCTCAAGGATGCAGGCCTGATTTGCCTCAGTTAAGGTCAGTGTTCATGATTCAACAATAAGGAAGAGACTGGGCAAAAATAGCCCCATGGGAAAGTTCCAAGGCGAAAACCATAGCCGACCAAAAAGAACATAAAGGCATGTGTCACATTTACCAAAACTTGAAGGAACTTGAAGGAACTTGAAGGTGTGTGTCCTTTTACATCTGGCATCAAACTAACACAACATTTTATAAAAAGAAAGTGTGATGGTCTGGGGCTGCTTTGGATTTATGGACGACTTGCCATAATTGATGGGACCATGAATTCTGCGCTCTACCAGAAAATCCTAAAGGAGAATGTCCGGCCATAAGTTCGTGACCTTAAGCTTAAGAGCACTTGGTTTATGCAGCAAGACAATTAACTGAAACACACCAGCAAGTCAACCTCTCAATGGCTAAAAAGAAAAGCAGAATTAAGGTTTTGGAGTGGCCTAGTCAAAGTCCAGACTTAAATCCAATTGAGATGCTATGGCATGACATTAAACCCTCCTTAAACCCTCCAATGTGGATGAATAAATTCTCCAAAGAAAAGTGGGCCAAAATTCCTCCAGAATGATGTGAAAGACTCATTGCCAATTATCGCAAAATGCTTGATTGCAGTTGTTGCCAGCAAGTTATTAGGTTTAGGGGGCAATTACCTTTTCCTATAGGGCCAGGCAGTTATGGACAGCTTTTTTCCCTTAATAAATAAAATCATCATTTAAAAACTGCATTTTAAACGCACTTGGCTTATTTTTGTGTGAATTTTCTTGTACAGTATCAAGCAAAACGATACATTTTCGTCTAACAAAATGGCTTGTCTAATGTCCGATGTGTAATGCTATCTAAACATAATTATCTTAGTATGATATAACGTAAAAATGGTTATTATATTATACTGATTTTGATTACTCTAAAGATCCTTTACTTTTTTTTTTTATCTCTAAATGCTAATCCTGGTCCTTGTGTCAGGTGGACGAAGCATGGACAGAACTGAGCTTGAGTTGAAATGGCTTATATAGCTATTAGTTGGGCTTACCATCAGAGAGAAAGTCTACAGCAGCAGCAGACTTTTACACAAAGTGCAACTTGTAGGCATGTGCTTGCCATCCTAAACCTGACGAGCGATCCTAAAGCTAATAGAGCGTTCAGCTGGAAAGACGTCATACCTACTGTATAATGAAACTTTATGAATTAGTGACAGGGTAATAGTATGTTAATGTTTTACTGCATATGGACGTGGTGATTTACTAGCATTAAATAAAGCATGATTGTGGTGATGTACAAAAAAGTATATGTCTGGCCTTATATGTGTTGTCTGAAGCTGAAAAGTAACCGGCTTGGGATGTCCTGACTTAACCCAGTTGACAGGATGTGGAAGCACCACACAGTATCATATACTGTGTATGACTATCTATGTAGCATAAATAAAAACTCAAATATATGCACAAATGTCACATTTGTTTTGGGTTAGTTTTAAATGGATATTTTAGTTTTTCACAGAGGTCCTGTGTCATGCCGACAGTAAAGCCACCTGAGATCATTCATGTGTGGGGTTGTTTCTCAGCCAAGAAAGGGAGTGGGCTTACTCATAACACGTTGAGAACGGGTGACCAAAAAAAATCCACAAATTCTGATCAACTCCAGGGACTGATTATTTAAGAATGAAGGATGTGGCCAAGAAGTTGATTGACAGCATGCCTGGGTGAATTGCAGAGGTCTTGAAAAAAAGGGTCAACACTGCAAATATTGACTCTTTGCATGAATTTGTAGTAATTGTCAATAAAGGCCTTTGACACTTATGAAATGCCTGAAATTATACTCCATATACTTCATAACATCTGACAAACAGATTTCAAAACAATAAAGTAGCAGACTTTGTGAAAATGAATATTTGTGACATTCTCAAAATTTATTTAATGCTCTAAACAGGAGTTATCAGAGGCGAGAAATAATAGGGCTCATGCTATTTTGCTGCCACTGCAAAACCTTTCATATGAGACGACTTGTGTAAATTCCCCCAAATGTTGGTGAAACTGAAATTTACGTCTTCCCATCCATTTAGGCTACATGTGACCGTTCTTGTATGTTCTGCTACTGACTTTAAACTTGGCAATAAAAATTTTGTATGCTCACTCAAAAACAGTCAATGGGCTATCCACATAAAATCTCAGGGCGAATGGTTTATCTGAATTTGTCATCAGTTCCCAGAAGTCCATGCTCATCACAACAAGTGGTTTGAAGTTACTACCACATTCGTTTCCACCAAACAAGAAGCAGTGAAGTTTACAGAGCTCCTAAACAGTGAATGGATACAAAAGAAGTAACAGAGTGTCCACATTACACATACAGTAACAGGAGTCCGGAATAAACCAGCTTTAAAGTTCTGGAGTCGGAATTGTCCACAGAAATGTCAGTATAAACACTTTTCCTTTCTGCTGGCACAGTTTCTAGTTTGCATACTGAGAACACAAAGCATATGGTTGAGCAAAACTGTTTTTCATTGTAAGAAGGCTTTTATAATGAAAAGTAAGTCACAATGAATATAGTGCCTCAATGATTTAAATGATCCGTTTTAATGGAAAAGAAAAAACTTGAATGCGTTTTGGTCAGGCGTCACAGTGGATCAGCGGTTAGCACTGTCTCCTTGCATCTCCAGGGTCCGGGTTTGATTCCGCAGGTCTGTTTGTGTGTCATGTTCTCCCAGTGCTTGGAGGGTTTTCTCCGGGTGCTTCGGTTTTATCCCACAATCTGAAGACATGCAGATTAGGCTAATTGGCATTCCCAGATTGCCTGTAATGTGTGAATAAGCATGTATGCCCTGCGATGGATTGGCACCCTGTGTACCAGGGTGTACCCCACCTAATCCTAGAATAGACTCTAGGCCCCCTGTTACCCTGTATACAGGATAAAGTGATTTGGTCAAACTGAATGTAAATAACTATTATACAACTAACATTATAGTATACTATAATACTTTATACTTTATAATCAGGTGGTTGTTTAAAAAAACAAAAACAGTGACCCCAGAGACCCTGTCTCTATCATTATTGTATTAACCTCTACATACCCAAACTCTAACGCTGTTTGCTCTATAATTTCACCTTACTGCTTCTTTTTATTACACCTATTGAACTTGATCAATGTCTTTAAACCAAAGAGTAATACACAAAGGGCCTTATATGAGGCTCTTACACGGATTTACACACAATGCAGCTGGGGAACATGTGAGGTCCTCATATGAGGACAATGGGGACTTGTGTAAACCTTGTTGCTGTATAATCAAAAGACTTTTTACAATCAAAAAATATATATATTTATACTCAAATTTTCGTATTTTAGACTGTTGTTTCACAAGACCTCTAAATAATATATATCGCTATACTTATCGGTTTTTAGCTACATTTCATATTCGCGTGACCTATCTTTTACTTTCATCTGATGGCACAAAGATATGTGTACTTTGCTGTCCACCATTTTGATCCCCTACACAAACACTGAATCTCTGTGCGAAGACTGCCACACTGTGTAGTAAATATGAAGTGGACAGAACCAGTCAGACTTCTTCATGCCTCGGAACAGTATTACGAATCACTGCTGTGCTTCTCCTATCTTATCTTAAGTAATGGTAAAGATATCATAACCAAGGAGGGATTAGATTTTAATTTCATTATTTGTGCTATTCCTTTACTCTTGTGGAAAGGTAGATAGATAGATAGATAGATAGATAGATAGATAGATAGATAGAGTACTATATTGTCAGATTGTAAATAAAATATTGTCAATACAAATTTATATTCTAATTTCCAAACCAGCAATCCATAATTAAAAGTTATGCACCATTTACCTCATTCACCCTCACATGTTGATCATCAAACTTCGATATGAGATGCAAAACTTAATTGGACCATTTTAATAATAATGAAATACAATGATAATTGCTATTGGCTTACAAGTTCACTAGATCGTTGTTGGTGACGAAACTTGGGTGTACAGGTACGACCCTGAGACGAAGCAATAGTCTTCAAAGTGGAAGAGCCCTTCAGCTCCACGACGCAGCTCGACCAAGTGCATTCTCATCGTCTTTGTCAACATTCCGGGCATTGTGCATCGAAAATTCATCCCCAGGAGCTCAACAGTGCATTCTACTGCCAGTTTTTAAGGCGCCTGATGGAGGACATACGGCAAAAGCGACACAAAACTTTTTAATACCACTTCGTATTAGTGTGATTTTTTGTGACTGTGTTGTCTGAGGATGTGATTTCAATTTTACGAGTAATTGTTTGAAATGTTTGTACTTTTACTTCATTTTGCACTCTGAACAGTGATGAGCAGTCACGTGACCACAATACGGCGCTCAATAGCAAATACGTGAGCGGAATCTCACTCATTTTGTAATAGAAAGAGAACAACAAAACAAAGAAGTAACCAATATCAATCAAAAATGTTTTAATATAGTGGGAAAAAACTAAAATGATCAAGAAATAAGTGAAATTGAGTAAATAAAATGAGAAATAGTTACAAAAACCATTTGTGTGAAATTGTGGCGATGAAGGAGCGCGTGACAGAGTCAGAGTGGGCGGGGAATTAACTCTAATGACCCACCCCTTTTTGATGACGTGAACAAGCAGGAAGTGAAGGTCGTGGGAAACATGGCGGCGCTCTGTGTGATGAGGTCTGTAAGGACAGCGCTCAGTGCCGTCCGCTGCGCTATCAACAGTTTCAACGGCTTAACACCGAGGAGATTAAATGGACCCCAGCTGTCGTTTTTAGGCTGCACGGCGAGTCGCGGTGTCCGGCAAGGTAATGTTTATTAGTTAGCCCGTTAGCATGTTTACCTAGGCACGTGCGCATGTCAGTTATAAACGTCATAAATAAATGTCAGACTGCACAAATTGCCTGAGTGTATTTTCTCTGTGCTCTGTTATACAGAGAACAGGGGGTTTAGGCATGCAGAGTTTTTCCCTCTGAGCTGGAGAATGTGTCTGTTTACATGTTGTCTGTTTACTAAACGCTATGTGATTAAATAATAAATGTTGCATATTTTGAATGAATGATCATCCAGAATTCCTCAGTGCCTGCTGCATTAGTCATCATAAAACCTTATTTATTATTTTTTACACCTTTTGCTTTTCATATTTAAGTTCAGGTTCATCTTTATGCTTGAATTAGGATGTAAACTATTTAGAATTCCACTTATAATCAATTATTTCAGCAACACACACACACACTCACACACTATGGAAAGGTTTCTTTCTCATTAAATTGTTAATTTTGCTAAATTCATCGAATGTCCATGCTTTTTGTTTGGAGAAAACTAAATACTAGGGATGGGAATCACCAGTGATCACCCCATACGATATTATCTCGATAAACTCTGGATCCAACGCGACCCATTTTCAAGATCGCTGATGTTAATGTGTTTTTCTGTTCTTCTGTTGCTTCATGTCTGTCCTGATGTGTAAACTTTTTTTTTTTCTTCAGTGGTAGAAAAGCAAGAGGGAAAAACCACAGTTGTAAGTCTTCACAAATAGATTTTTCTATTTAATTATATGAAATTAATTTGATTGATTGATTGATTGATTGATTGTCAATTGATTTCCAACTTTTTTTCTTTCTCATAGATTGAGGGTCTGGCGGTGGCGACACCCGAGAGCGTGCAACCTCCAAACCCGAATGCCAAGTGCCCGATTTATCGATGGAACCTTCAGAACAAGTACACGTACACAGTAAGTGTTACGAGCCGAGTGGTTCAGAAGACTCGGAGCATCTACCCTGTCTTGAAGACCCTCTGTAAATTCCACTTAAACATGTTTCGACTCCAGCCCTCTAAATGGATTTAAAGCTTCTTTTAGACGTGCATTTTTTTTCCTTGAAATTTAATAGTTCACCTTCATGTCTGAAGTCTGAACATGCTCTCTACCCTTTAAAAATCCGATCCGGAAGTCGCACTAGGTCGACCCTAGAAATTTTACAAGGTCACTTTGATCCCAAAACTAATCTGGAACATTTATGGACAGTCACACACAGATTGATTACGGCGTACTGTCTACATAGGACGTAGTACGTAATGTGATCTAACTTTTCACAGCAGTGTAGAAAATGATGCTGTGATTATGTTGCCAGATTGTTTATTTATTTATTTATTTATTTATTTTCATTCATCTTAAGGTGGGAATGTGTCTTGTGCAGTTAATAGAAAAGCCTAATCATATGAAATTCGGGGTTCATGATAAATAGTAAATGGTCTTGAGTTTTTTTTGACAAAAAAAAACTCATAAAGCTCGCTGTGTACACAGTGTTAAAGACTTTGTCGTGAGCACTATAAGCAAAACTGGGGGGGAAAGTCTATCCACAGCAACCAAAAATGATGTAAAATAAGGATAGCTGTTCGTGTCGTTATGAGAGAAAGTGGAAAACCATAGAAGAAAGTTTTCATAAGTTTCTGCAAAGTTAAGTTTTGCTTTTTTGATATTTCATGGAATTTTATTGCACACTCGTAAGCACATTTAAAAAAATGTACAGCGCCATCTGTTGAATTTTGGAATTTACAAAAAATTTTTACGTGTTACCGTAAAGTGCGCGGAATGAAGGTGTGAGATTTATTTAGTAGATTTCAATTGCGTAAGTTCAAAATTGTGTATACTAAATGTATATTAATAAAAACTGTTAGCATGGAATTTAATTGCAAACTCAAAAGCTCAATTTTAACAATGTACAGCACCATCTGTTGAATTTTGAGATGAACTTTTTTTTTTTATGATATAAGGCCTCTCATGGAGGACATACGGCAAAAGGTTTTCCTTTTAGTAGCAATCATCTCTTCCACTGGGCCGATTGCGAGGAAACAAAACCTACTGTATATGTTACCCCAAATAAACCTGTAAAAACCCAATTAAAATTCTTTAGTAGTTTTTACATGATGCATGTACAAACAAACAAACAGACAGACAAAAATTCCAAAAAACATCTTGATGTGTTCTATTACTCATCTTGCGTCGGTCTAAATTGTTTTTTCACAAATTTCTTCACTGTTCAGACACGCCAACTTTACAGTTTTATTATATGTATAGATTTAGCTTTGTTTTCTACCAATAAAAGTGAGCGGTTTTCAGCCTTACTGTAATTGTGTAGAATTTTACTCAATCTGCCAACCCTTGGTTATATTATACACCACTTGATGTAGAATCTCATAAGAATGGCAGATATCACACGTGTGAATGGGTATGTCTGAATGATGCCATGAGAGGTATGTCTATAAGGTATGTCTGAACAGAGCTTCAGTTCTACAGTGTAATGGATTAAAATAAAACGCTGACTTTGGATGAGGGGGGATGAAGTTGTGTTAAATCAGGGAGGAAAAATAAATCTTTTCCTGTTGCTCAAAGCGGTGTTTCCGAGGTCAAGTCTTACCCGCTAACCTACTCGCTGTAAATTTTATAACCTTTCAAGAGCAAGATCAGGTTTCTTACAGCAGGAAAAGCTTGAACCTGTACTCCCTAGATCAACAGTTACGACCCCTTAATCAATCCAGTACACACTCCTTTTTTTCATAAGCATTCCTGAGATTTTTTTATTTTTTATTTTTGGTCAATTAATATTTTTTTAACCTTATCTGGGCGATCAAGCCAAACTGGGACTTGCGATGAAATTTCTCCTGCATGAAGCCGTAAAATCGTTTGACATTTTACAGAAGACCTCAAACACAGTACGATGATGAGACTCTTAGCTGCAGTAAAACATTTGAACCGTGCGAGCGTTTTAAAGAAGAACATATGTACGTAAATATGTAAGTGATCCCGGACGAGGTGGTTCAGAGCCCACTGCGTGTCGTTTCCTGTGAACTTGAGGAAGAGACGCATCTGTCTGTGGGAACTGTACACACAATTATTTAAAAACACCACTTACACGTTACAGGAACTCTGCTGGGAGATATTGCCACATCCCCTGTACAGTCCTGTTCCACATGTTTGGGCCCTTAATGGAGTTCCTGGGGCAGTTTGATCATGGCTCCGGTGTACAGAGATAACTTTCTACCTTGATGGTGTCCAAGCACTACTGAAACACTGGGATAAGTTTTAATAAAAAGTGTAGCAGGGGATTATATAGAGAAATAAAGGGATTAACAGAACTAACTGCATATGTGTTTTAATATTTGTTGTGCCTTTGTAGATGCCTTACTGCCAAATTATTCCCAATATCTCAGTCTTTTTTTTTTATTTATTTTTGTCACTCACTTTTGTCAAATTTGTCCCCATTTTCTATGTAATAAAATGTCGACTAATATGTGTGTAAGTGGGTGCGCACAATTTAGTGTTGTCTTATTGTTCAGGCAGTGAACCCAGAAATGACTGTAACCATTTGTAGAAGTAGATGAGATCTAGGACACATTGCTATACTGACATTAGTGCTTTGTATTAAAGGATCGGTGTGTAATTTTAGAGCTCTCTGGAGACGGCGTGATGAATTGCAATCGGAGTGAAAACAGTGACGAGCCCTTCCCTTCACCCTAGCACCCCACTAAGTGTACCTCACATGTTGAGTTTGATTAAAGCCAGGACGTGAGCAGCTCTATTGAAACAGCCTTTTAAGATAAATCACATGTATGGAAGGACCTCAAGACCCTAAATATAGAGAAATCAGATCGTTATTGATTTTGTAATGTGTTTTATATGTTGAACAACGGGGAGTTAACTTGATTTAATATGGAATACTAGTCAAATTTCTCAATAATAATAATTATACAAAATAAGACTGGATTGGCCGTGTTTTCTCTGTTAATACCTTATTGTCTTGAGACAGATTAGTTTTCTACTCAATTATTACCAAATGTTTTGCCAGGCTGCAATGTCATATTTTTAATTTATTTTTTCTTCTCTACACATTGTTCATGTAAGACTGCAGGCAGATCACTCAGTAACATCACTCAGTCTGTTGTTTTTGTCTTATCTATAAAGAGCTCTTCTCTTCTACAATTTCTATATCCACAGGATGTTTTATTACTGAGTCAGTTCATTCGTTCCGATGGAGGGATGTTGCCGAGACGCATCACCGGACTCTGTCCTCAGGAGCACCGCAAGATCGCCATTTGTGTGCAGATGGCCCATCGAGCAGGTCTGTACCAGTACCAGCTTTAGGTAGCGAATGATGGCGTGTCTACACAGCTTTAGGTTCTGTGCAAACTGTCGTAAAAGGAAAGTTCGGCATCAAGGACGTTTGACGAACATAAAATTATACGATTATAGTATAAATCAAAAATAAATAAATAAATAAAAGTCCGAAAGGCACATGCAAATAAATGCTATAGAAAAAGGATGCCTTTAAAAAAATTCTATAAAGCCAAAAAAAAAAAAAACTTAATTCTTGAAACAGTATTTGGTGTGACTGTGCTTTGAGGACCCTCTTGTGTCTGGGACAGTTTGTGCAGTTTTATAAGGAAACTAGCACAAGTACTCATTGTTGACCGGACATTACTTTAATGTAATCAGTGATATTATTATTATTATTTCAGGTTGAAGCCCACGTACATGTCTGTCTGTCTTTCTGTACGGCAGAACTCTCCGTCTAACTTATTAATACAAAGAAATAAAGTGTTGTAAGGTTGAGTATGTTACGCCTTGTTTACTCCAAGTTGTACTTTTTTTCGTCGTCAGCCAAACACACTCCCTGTTCGGTAATCGGAGAGTGAATCACAGATGAGAAATCAAAAAAGTAGATCAGATAAAGATTAAAGTTAAAACGACTTCAGTGCGGTAAAATTCAGTTATACCACTTGGGTAATAACAAATCCCAGGAAAAATATTCAGTTTAGGTTTTCTGATGAATATCTATTGGTGCAGGTGTTTACATTGAGCAAGTAGCTTATTTTAAAGTAGATTTTTAAATCCGGCACATAACTGTTCATAACATCACTTCTACTCAACATTTTGATTTCACTTATGGTGCAGGTTAAACTTCAGGCAAATATCCAAGTACTGCAAATGGTTCATTAAATTCTTTCCAGCGGTCGATTTAATTAAGACGCACCCATAGTTTGAGGCATGCGCAGTCCGCTGTCAAAACCAGCAGTTTATAATCTGGCTCATAAGTTCACTCCTACTTAACATTTTGATTTCATTTATGGTACAGGTTTAACTTCAGGGGGAAAAAAACTAAGAAGTGGCAAAGTGTCATTAAATTCTGTCCAGCCAGTTTCGCTTGGTGATGTAACAAAATGTGGGTGGACAGATGGATGGACGGACAGACAAACAAGACAATTTGAGAATGGTTTCTGGTCCTCTAATGTATGAAGCGTAAAGGTATCATTGAAAGAGTGAGTTCCAAACAATGTACAGTTGACCAATGACGCAACCTTTCTTTTATTTATATACAGTAGATTAGCTACTAAGTTTTACTGAGCATCCTGCAGAACCACCCACAGTCCTTTTAAGGACTTTGACCTGTTGCAACCGATTCCTTTTTTTGCATGCAAAATCCAGCATATCCTATAGTTTTTTTTGTCTGAAAAGTGGTTGCTTATATAATGTGTGGAATAAATATATTATCCAAGTGGAAAATGAGCTACTCTCCTTTATCGGTACTTTCTTACTATATTGCAGGCCTCCTGCCAGACCATAGACCACGTCTTCCTGAAGGCCACGTACCAAAGCCCAAACCCAACACCCCACTCAACAGGTATGTGTATTCCATGCATCACCGTAAACACTTCATTGGATTGTTCCTCCTGGGTTGTAGTGTGTCCTCTGCCTTTCCAATTTCCCCTTGCCAAAATACAGTACATCACTGAACAGCATGTTGCTAGAAGAATTTAATCAACACATTCCCATGGCTTTTTAATTTTTTTATTTTTTGGACTTCCCACTAACATAAAAACAAAATATTTTTGGAAATGCTGTGAAGCTTGCTTTTAACCAGACTCCATTAATAATATTAATAAGTTAAACAAAAGCCAGTCCTGAATTCCAGAGAACATTGACGTGGAATAAGACCCAACACAGTTCATGGGAAACTGTACGCAGATGCTAAGATATTATCAGGAAAGAACAGATCATGTGCTTTCATCTAGTGATGCACTGAACTGCTTTTAGTGCAGCTGTTTTCTAGCAGTAGCACAGTGATCCCTTTCCAGGAGGAAAAGTGTCAAGTCTGAAGATTCACAGAGTTCCACAAAGGTCTAACTTACATTACAGCAGGAGCTAAAATAAACTTTTTTCGACAAACTTTATCAGTCAAGATTACTTTTTCAGAAAGACGTTTAAATGTGCGGTCTTTGGAACCAGCAGATCAAAACTGGAGGACCTGTTTGTTGTGAAGGTTCTTGTGAGTTTGAGGTATATACTGTAGGAACAGGAATTGCCAAGGATCACACGATACGATATTATCACGGTACCTAGGTGCCAATTCGATTTGTATTGCAGTTTTGTAATTTTCACAATTTTATGAATATCCAATTAGATTTTTTTTTTACCAGATTTTGTTAGAATTCTAAACAAACTTATAATATGAATGCAGATCATCTGTTTTAGCCACCCAAAAATATTACCAATTTCCACACTATAATCATATTTTTGCATATAAAAACAATCAAAACGTTTAAGAAAAGACATGCAAATGAAGTAAAATATGCACTAAATAGACATCGGCACCGGCTGCTTTAAAAATCAAACTGAAAGTGGCTCCCTTTTCTTCTCGCTATCGTCCTTGCGAACTTTCTTGGGACCCATGATGCTACGTCTTCACCAAAATAACAACAACAAAAAAACCCTGACGCAAACAAGTTTTGAACAGCTCCCGGACGTGTGCTCGATTGTTGAAAATTTGAGGTTCCACTGTAGTTTAGAGCACACCACCTGCAGAATTATAGAGGAATGGCAACATTTTGGCACCAAAATTACAAACATATATAGAGTGAATGGAAACATACTTTTTTTAAAGTCGATTTTAGAGTCAGTGTGGCGATACACAAATTGTTACACAAAAGAATCACGAAGTTGCAATGCTACAGCAAAATAACCAATAGTTTGAGGAAGACCCAAGATCGATTCCCGTCTCTGTGTGCATGGAGTTTGCATGTTCTCCCCATGCTTGGTGGGTTTCCTCCGGGTACTCCGGTTT
>JAOVVA010000016.1:1798356-1821081 GCA_028565275.1 Leiocassis micropogon
TATTTGGATTTTTACAACATTATTGTTGAAATACACAGTCCTGAAAAAGGGGTGTTTCTTTTTTTGCTGAGTATATAATATATATATATATTTATTTATTTTTATTTTTATTTTTTTCTTTACACAAACTAAAACCTCTTCCAGCATGCCAATGTCCCTGAGCTCCATGAAGACATGGTGTGTTAAGATTGGAGCCAAACAACTCAAGTGTCATAGTGCTAAAACACCGATTGCACCCCAGACCTCCTTTTTCAGCATCAGGAATGGAAATGATCATAAAGCCCCCACAGCAACACTTTCAAAAATCTTCAGGAAAGCCCTCCCAGAAGAGTGGAGGTTATTATCAGAGGTGATTCTACAGTCGGTTGGGGCCCTGGGCAAAAATTTGCATGGGGCCTCTCCAAAGAGCATTCATCACCATTATCTCATAAATAATAAATAGGTTTGTCACGGGCCCCCTACTGGCCTGGGGCCCCAAGCGGTTGCCGGCCTTGCCTGTTGACAAGCAGCGCCTCTGGTTATTGTAGTAGCAAAGTGTGACAAAACCTGGAATGTGAGGCCATATAGTATACTGTATGGATTATAAATCTCTTTACAGCATTGAAATACAATACATATAAAATATTCGGTACGAGAAACTAGCCTGAGATATCAGCATAACCTGCCGATTTAGGACATTACAAATTTGTCCTAAACCCCATCATGGAATTTTTTTTTTAATAAATGTTGTCCCGACTCGTAGCTGAATGCAAGACTAAAACATTTGATAACTCATGTTCTGAGCTGTAAGTATTTCTAGTCATATTAAGAGGTATCAAGTTTTAGTAGTAAGATAAGTTCAAGCAAACTTAGACATCTGGTCAATTTGGTCAATTAAACAGCAGCATTTCTTTTTTGGAAGTTAAAACTTCTATTACTATATCTTTAGCATTGAAGTACCTGTTAGAATGAACATGTGTCAATTTATACAAGATGTTCGAAGTCAAACTGGGACTTGTGATATATTTCCTCATGAATGAAGGCATAAAGCTGATTGACAGTACAGTACATTAAGCACAGTACAGTTATGATAAGTTATGATGAGTTATGATTACAGTTAAAGGTCCCAGCTCGAGGTGGCTCGGAGCCAACTGCAGTCATTCCTGTGAACATTCAGTGAGTGAAATGTCTGATCCTTAAAAATTGACAGATAACAACCTCTATCTGTGAGAGCTGTATACGCAATCATTTACCAACACCACTTGTACATCACAGGAACTCAGCTGGGAGTTATTACAAGTTTTTTTTTCTACATGTTTGGGACATTAAAGGAGTTCCTGGGAGGCCAGCGTTTCAGACTTGAAGCAGGCAGACCAATCATGGCTCCGGGGAGTCCTGAGAAAGCTTTCCTCCTTAATGGTATCTAAGCACTAGTGAAACTCTGGGAAATGTGCATGAGTGTAGCAGGGGATTATATAGAGAAATAAAGGAAGTTTTTATTTTCAGAATTGTGTTCTGTTATTTTGCAAAAAAAATAAAATCCTACTTTTCTTTTAGTGTTTTTTTTTTTAAATGCTTGAATTCTAGAAAAATGTTTTCCTTAATCTAGTATGTAAATTTTACTTTACATGCTATTCTTCATGTTATTTACATGAAAAAATTTTCACACATCACTTGTTTTCAGTCCGGGCTTGCATTTTATTTGAAACCAGATTTCACAACAATTCTATGTTTCGCAGTGTAATGGTGTAGGTACTGTAGCTTTGAATGCTGGATCGTGTTCACGTCTGATGTAAATTCAGCATTTAATTTTTAGAAAGCAAGTCTGTACTCTTTGTTTTTTCATTGACGAGATCAAACGATTTAAGAGCTTGATTTCTTCAATGAAAACCAATAAGCAGGAAATTATACCACTGAGGACTCAGATCTTATTGTTGTATGATTCGTCACATCACAGATGAAAGTCTTTGTATTACATTTGATCTGATTAAAGCCATGTAATTGCTTTTTCTCTCTGGCACAAAAATCTCCTGTTTAAATGAGCACAGACATTCAAAGTCTTAATGTTATCATGAGGCTGCAACAGTAATCCAGTTCCAGAAAACAAAATCCAAACATTGATAGAAATCCTTGAGTTAAAATTCTTGTTCTTATCGCGTAACATGACATGTACTTGGCACTGCTGGAAATTTGGACCAAAATCCTGAAAAGTGAACCCTTCTAAGACTAGCTTTCAGTGTCTTTAAAGTTAAACAGACAGATGACCCAAGCAGAATGTTGCATCATGAGTCTCTCACAGGAGTAAATGACATTACAGAATGTTTCACAGTCTAGCACTGAATTTAACCAATTTGTTGCAATCTATTATCATATCACATAGTCTGACACACAATAAATCCATGTGCAATTGCTCTGAAACTATTTATGGGAATTTTGACCAAACGTTTAGTAAGAAGCAATGGTGTGCACTAGCTATTTCATTTTCTAATAATTTATTATTTTTTTTTTAATGAAAATTTAAAGGGGAGGGTCAAACCTGTTATTCACAACTCCTCCTAAACCATTCATAGGAATTTGACCAAACTGCACAGTACCTTTTTTCAGAAAGCATAGATGTGCACAGTCTATTTAAAAGGGCAGAATGCATGCCAGTTATAGAACCAGAGAGAATAAGAGCAAAATAAATACATTAAAAACTATACAGCATCTCAATACCAGGATCACCAATTCAAATATAACAGGAACATTGATACAGTCATGAATGATGTCATTAAGGAAAATAACGATCATGACTCCACTGTACCTGTGACTTTGGTAAGTAATATTTATTACTTTAAAAATGTTTTGTAGCTTCACTTTTTGCATTTTTCACTTTTTTTTTCAGTGGGCAGGTGGCACATGTCTGCCTTGGAGGACTCAAATCTGTTTATTTGTATAATAAATTTAAGAATGGACCTCGTCACAAAACTTTAATGGTATAAAAAAATCTCGATCTATGAAACTGTGCAAGAGTCTTATGTACTCTTTTAAAAAGACTTTGTTATACATGTTCATATACATTCATCATTAAGTCAGTATATTAAAACATTTGTGATTTCCAGACATTAATATTCCAAAATATAATTTTTTTAATTCATATTAATCCCACAGAAAATATCTGTAGGCCAGAAAAAAAACGTGAAGCAGGTGTAATAAAGTCCTCAGAAGGTCTGAGGCTGGTTCTGTAGGGTGTTTAATAACTAAGAAACTCATTTCCTAATAAAACATTTAAGCAAATGTTCATCTCATTAATTATTGTCTTTCATCAGTTAATCTTTACAGCTTTTTATAGACGGCAAAAACATGGTGCTAAAAAATGTCTCGCGTACAATAGGTGAAAAAGTGAATTTTCAGGTAGGATCTTTTTCATAATACTTAATGCTTCTTATCTCCCGATCCATGCTTCGTTTTTTTGTAAACATGCATAAACAATTATACAGTATTTAATCAGATAAAAAGAAACACATTTGCTAAATAAAATACAATTTCATGCCCTTTTATGTAGTGTCTGTAACTTTTAAAAATTCAAATCTTTCAATGATTTTAACTGTCAATCTGGTGGAACTTGGCCAATTTAGATTTCACATAAACAATCATAAACCTGTGGATTGTTCGAAAATGCAAAATTGTTAAGATATTGCAACATGAATTTGGCATGGTTAGCTTTTACTAAAAACCTGAATGCATTTATTTAAGCATTTGAAATGATTATTGTTTGACAGTATAACACTGAAAAATGGCCATTTTTTTGGGCACATATAAAATCATTGCTCCAAAACGTCTGAAGTTAGCAACTTAAAATTTTTAGGGAAGCAAGACTGGTCATTTCCATGTTACATAAACTTAAGAAGTAGCTTCTTCTCACGCACATTATCTGTATTATATGTATAACACAAAAAAAAGATCATAACCAACACTGTTTTGGCTGAGTATTTTGTTGAGAAATGTTGCCACATTTGCCACAATGTTGAGACATTTTTTGAAAACATCTTGCTCTACAGCAGTTATTTACATGTGCTTAAGACAAATGACAAAAATATTTCACTTTATTATCTTTTGTTCCATATTTGTAGATACAGTACCAGACAGGACATTCTAATTTATAATGTTGTACAGTATATTATAATGTTTTAATTTATTTTCCACATTCTAATTACATTATGTAATTAAGTAACAGCAACAACAGACAGTAGTTAGCACCATGATGAAACTGGCCTTCCCAGGAAAGCAAGACCAAAACTTACCAATGGAGCCAGACTTTTTGAAGGTCCATGATATTTTTTTCTGAGTTTTGGTTGACTGAGCTTCTAGAAGACCTTGCGCTGATATCTGGAACCTTTCAGAATATTTATTGAGATGGTCAGCTTGGTGTATGTCAAATTTTGACCCACTGGAAGGCTGATACAGTTAATTAAAAGTTAAACAAATTAGTTCAATCTCAGTTCAATGTTTTAAATTGGATTATTTTATATTGACTTCTGATGTGAACAAAATAGTTGTCCAAGGAAATGTATCTATGACAACATGAAATGTGTGGTATGTGAAGTGAAAAAAAAACAAAAAACTGAGATTGAATATCTTTAGTCTAGGTATATTTCCCCTATACAAATCTGAGTTCACAGTGGAAAGGGCAAAATAAGCACTGTTATTTGAGTAGGATAAGAAGATTAGTAAAACAAACCTCTTAATCTTGCAAAACTCTAGGGTCCCATAGGATGGGATCATATATGTAATTATATGTCACTTGTACCTCCAGGGTCCGGGTTCGATTCCCGCCTCAGGATCTGTATGCATGTAGTTTGCATGTTCTCCCCATGCTAAGTGGGTTTCCTCCGGGTACTTTTCCTCCCAAAGTCCAAAGACATGCAGATTAGGTGTTTCCAAATTTCCTGTAGTGTGTGTGAATGTTTAACGGTGGTCCTACCATGGTTGTAAAATTGGGAATAAATACAATGGTCACCATTGGCCTCCACGGTCCCGAGCTGGACTACAGAGGTTCCTAGATGGATGGATGGAACTGTTTTAAAACATCATAAAGTGGTTGGCTTTTTTGACTCAATGTAATTGGCAAGCAAAGAATAACATTCCCTTCCGCCACTATGTGAAACTTGGTTGGATCCAAACCATCCTCTGCATGCAACAGTATCTTCAGGCATGAGCAACACAATGAAAAGAGTTAAAGACCAACCCAGTATTTGAAGTGGTTGGTTGGTCAGAAATAGCAACAAAAATAAATAAATAAATGAGCGAAGAAATTTCCAACAAGAGGTATACTATTTATTAATACTGTAACAACAAATTGGTACGTTACAAATTTGATAATGGTGCTGTTATACAAAGTGAATGATGATATTTAACTGCCCTTATCAGAATATGTATCGCATGCTGTTTTGGTATGTACCTTCATTTAATTTGCTCATCCTAAGACACCCCTACATAGATCTCAACAACCCCCCCTTTGGTGAACCCTTGGATGGTATTAAGCCGTTATATAGAGTCCTTCCCATGAATACAGGCATCAGGGAGCAGGACGGGTGCGACAAAGAAATGTAGGGAGTGTGTGTTTAATTAGCAATTCCACCAACTTGTAAAAATTTGTACAAGATTGTTCACAAAATTTATAATAGTCACATTTATACACCTGAAACAACTCAAATAAACCGTGCTTCCAGTATTTACAGAAAAAATGCTCCTTACTATAGATGGATGAGAACGTGCAGAATGTAAAAGCTGTGGTCTGGCAAAACCTATAAAATAAATCTTTTGGTAAGCTAGATCATCTCCTTCCACTATAATCACAATAGTGGTAAGTTTTTCTATTGTCTTTTGAAAGAACACGCAAATTAAACAATAATCATTTAAGAATACTTACTCTACAGAATTAAATTAACATTTAAAAAGTTTTTTTTTTTCTGCAACGGTTCCTGGGAAAACCATAGAAGTGCCAAAACAATATTGTCCATTGTGTTACAAGTTACTGCTTGTAAATGATGCACAAATCTTTGGAGGGTTTTATACGATCATGTTCTCCTCTGGGGCCCCAAATGCCTAAGTACACCAATGACCTGAAGCATAAACCATGAAAACCCCAACACTTTCAACTTATCTTCAATAAATAATGCAAATGATTTGGTTAACAGGCTAATCTGAGAACTTCTTATGAATGTGAGAACCCAACCGCTATAAAGCACACGAGGGGGTATCAAATTAAGCCGACTATTTTTACTACCCGTGTAAAGTTCAGTGGGTTTTTAATAGTGCTGTTTCACCTGTGTTCTGCATCAAATCCATTGGTTCTACACCATCTGAAACAATTGAAAGCAGATTATACTCATTTCATGTTTTATCCGTGCATGGATATCTGGATTCAATACACTTTCTCTGTGGAAATGAGGAGAGCCAAATACTGATTGGTTGCACGCACCATGTACACGCTAGAAGAAAGCAGTAAATCTCGCTGCGTCATGTGTCCGTGGTTTATTTGAAATCCTAGAGCGAAATGACTGGCTTGTATTTGATGCATGCTGCTCCACCCCGGATGGGTTATTGTTTTGGCCCTTTATACCAGCATGTTGGATTTAAACCAGCGACTATGAGGTTAAAGTGCAGACCGGCAGTTTTGAGGATAAAGCCTATACTTGAGGATACAGGAATTCCTGGATTTTCTTTATGCATAGGCTCTGATTTCAGGGAACAGTGGTGTATGTTACCACGTGAACTAACACGATTTTTAAAACTGATGACGTTTAAACAAATCAGACAATGATTTCGTGAGCCTAGATGTAATGCAGGTGTTGTCTAACAATACAGCTAAAACCCATTTATTTAAAATGATAAATGCAATTTATACTGTATGTATATCAACAGCATCATACTGTAGTTTGAAAATAAATGCATTATGCACTTTAGGAAGAACACAACCTTTAGGAAAAACAGAATTCCAACCGCACTATATGACAAAACAGCCCACTGAATGTAAATCAAAATAACTTGATCAGTGTTCAACTGGAAACTTTACTTACTAATATGACAAACCCTTTGATCTGCTGAGATCTGTCTCTTTGATCTCAGACAACCTTTGGCACAAGGCACAATACACTCAGGACAGAACTCCAGGCCTTCACAAAATTCTATGCACACATGGACAGCTAGAAGCGATTTAGTGAGTTATTTTATTGAGAGATAGACGGAAACGAAATGTAGAGAATATCACAAACTATACAGGATTATATAACATAGCATAAGTAAACCCCATGCACACTGTAACACGAGATCAGTGGACAAAACCCTTAACCTTGTATCTGAACCATTCAACTTACACTACAGTGCCAAAGAGCCACCCCTCACTTCTTCATGTTTTGCTTCCAAAGAAGCAGATATCTGCAATGTTAAGGAATACTTCTCCAGGCTTCCTGAGGGACATTTTAGGCTCTCGTTTTTGCAAAGGTTTTGTCTCTCATTTTCAGTCCAGTCCCGGTACCTGAGCAGTTTCAGAGGAATGTTTTTTGTTTGTTTAGCCACACAGTGACCTATGAATCACTGAAGCAAATGAAGCATCTAACATAAGGCATGGACCAGTGAGAAACAGGTGCAGATGATGACAGATGATCAGGCCGGTGATTAGTATACTGGTGATGCTGACTGCTGAGTGGTTGGAACAGACGAGAGGGGAAATGAGGTCGCTGCTGAGGCTGTTACATAAACAACCAGTTTTTAAATTGTATCTTTCGGCACTTTGCAGGTTCCTGCAGTAAAACATTTGTTCTCGTTTCTCCAATTTAATCTACATAATTTCATTTCATTTAGGGAAACTTTTGCACAGAACTGTTTATAGTGACATCATGAGAAAATCCGTTTTAGTCTGTGACTGACAGATATGTTCATAAGAAAGGCAGTAAGTTGCATGTACTTCCAGGATTTGAGTAGCCTGCCACCTTTTGCATGATGAAAAACAGGCTTGAGGAGACATCTCAGAGAGAGAGAGAGAGAAACTTTAACAATGTGCAGACTCACTTTTCATAACTTAGAGATAAAAGGCTGCCATAAGAAACAGTGAAAGATATACAAGGCAGAAACAGAACATTTTCTTTTGTCCCGTACCAAATACAAATACATATTTTTCCCCTTCAAAGAGTGATTAATCGTCTCATAAGACCAAAATAAAGGTGAAAAATAATAAACTTATAAACTTACCAGTGAAATCAGTTTCACTGTTATACAGTATGTGATACCTCTCATATACAGAGTAAAGAAAATAAAAACCAAGACAATTCTTGTTCTGAATTGTACGCTGCCTGGCCAAAAAAAGTTTCCCCATTTCAGAGAGGTCAAATTATTGACATGCATCAAGCAAAGAAAATATTACAATTACTGGAACTGGGTTAAGAACCATACAATGCATTATTAAAACCTGGACTGATCGTGCTGAGCCATGTGCTGAGAAATGTGGGCAGGAAAAAGGTACTGTACACATATAATAGATTATAACTAAACAGTGTGTCTATTAGAAAACCCATTGTTAGTGAGACTGATCAGAAAAAGTTTAAAATTTACTAGGGAGCATAAAGATCAGACTGTGGAGCGAAGGAAAAAGGTCATGTGGCCTGATGAGTCCAGATTAACCCTATTCCAGAGCGATGACCGTGTCAGGGTAAGAAGGGAAGCACATGAAGCGATGCACCCATCATGCATAGTGTCCACTGTACAAGCCTCTGGAGACAGTGTTATGATCTGGGGTTGCTTCAGTTGGTCAGGTCTAGACTCAGCAATGTTATGTGGCAATAAAATGAAGTCACCTGATGACCTGAATGTACTGAATAACCAGGTTATCACTATGGAGGCTATAGAGGCCAGGTTATACAGTATCTATGGTGTTTTTCTATGCTGATGACACAGGCATATTCCAGGACTCAAATTGTGAAAAAGTGGTTCTTGGAGCATGATCACACATGAACTGGTCACCATAATTACTCCCATCATCAGATGAAATATTAAAGTGTGAAATCATACTAAAACAACATGAGACAATTGCACAAGATTAAGATTGCATGGAATTATGTAATATGTGAAAAGTTGTGGTTTTTGGAGTTATACTGTATGGATGATTGTATAAAAATATATAATCATCCATATAGAATGCCCAAATTTGAGGACACTAGTCCATGACACATATTACCATGGTGCTGATCTCCACCATAACCACTTTCACTTTTCTGGGAAGGCTTTCAAGAAACGTGTGGAGTGTGATGTTGATGTTGCCTCCAGATGCAGTTTGGAACTCCGTAGTGAGTGATTCAACAGATCATAGGTGACATTAACTTGGCGGACCCTTTCTGTTAGTTTCCTGGTTGAGCTGTTGTTGCTCTTAGATGCATCCCATTTTATAATACTAGCACTGAACAGTGCAGATTTTGCAGGGCAGAAATTTTATGGACGGAAATGTGGTGAAGGTAGCATCCTGTGACAGTGCCATGGATAAACTATCATTCATTATAAAGCTGTTGATTAATAAGGACTTACATTATTCTGTGTCACTCAGAAGATGATGGGTTTTTTCCCTTTGAGTCTGGTTCCTGTCATGGTTTTTTGGTTGTCACCTCAGGTTTGCTCATTAAATATCTTCACATGTAGAATTCCATAAATATGCTTTGTGACTATGTCCGTTCTTAAAAATCCTATATGAACATGAATTGAACTGATATTTAGTGTTGTAAGGTAGGCAAAGTCAACATCACTTAATGCCTGATTTTAAGGATCCTTGCCAGAGGTAGAAGAGAGCATGAGCTGGGTGAGAGAAGTGCGTGATTATACAGTAGGACTAGGCTCTCATCCTGCATCTGAATGACTAGATCTGTTGGAATTGAGGGAGATAAATGATGATAACAATGATTTGTGCAATGTTTCTCAACGTGCACTCAAATTGCCAAACCAGACTGTGAAACAACTGAGAGGCCGCTCTGATTTGGGCATAATAGCTTTTTGTGTTCATTCCAAGGCCTCAATAGAAAGAACAGACATTTCTCCACATAAACATTTTGACAAAATAACGCAAAACATTATATCCAGTCCACATACTGTGTAGGTTCCCTTTGTGCGACCAGGGCAGCTCTGGTCCCTGAGGCCATGACTCCATAACACCACTGGGGATGCTCTGTAGTGTGACAGCAGGGTGCTTGTGCACTTGGTGTTCTGGTGCCTTTCTGTCATGACCAGCATTGACTCTTTTCAGTGATTTGTGCTATATCAGCTTTTTTGTGGAGTTGGACCAGATGGACTAGCTTTTGGTCCCGTTGGAACGGGTGACCCTTGGATGCCCTTGATCCTTTCACCAGTTTAATGGCATATAATTGATAATCAACGTTATTTCTACAGCTGATCAGGGTATAATGCATACAGAACAAAGTTCGAGCAAAAGCTGAGTAAATTTTTGCACATACGTCCGACAGAACAAAAGTGAATGTACGTACATAATTCTAACATATGCATAAAGATATAAAGTACATGTCGGCATGCTGGCATAGTGGTTAGCATTGTCATCTTGCACCTCCAGGGTCCGGGTTCGATTCCCGCCTTTGTGTCTGTGTGCATGGAGTTTGCATGTTCTCCCCGTGCTTGGTGGGTTTTCTCCAGGTACTCCAGTTTCCACCCACAGTCCAAAGATATGCAGATTAGGCTAATTGGTGTTTCCAAATTGCCTATAGTGTGGAAATGCAAGTGTGAATGTTGACCGGAGGTCCTACCATAGTCGTAAAATGGGAAAAAATACAATGTTCAACATTGGCCTCCATGGTCCATAGTTGGACTGCAGAGGATAAATGGATGGATGGATATGGTACAAATACATTCATTAATTTCTTTTTACTTCTTTGGCAGCTTTTTGAATTTAAAAGAGTCTGCAATGCACATGTTTATACATACGAAATTTAAGGAAATGCTAATTTACAGAAAAAAAAGTGCACAGCTTTGTTCTGCTTTGCATCAATTTTATTGAACATTTTGGCCAAAGACACAAATGAGAGGGTAGAGCGCAACAGAAACAGATGGATACAAATCAAAAATGCATTAGTCTTGCAATGAATTGAAAGGATTTCGCATATTTTTAGCAACAGATGGAATCTCAAAATGATTGTGAACAAAGTGTGCCTTCTTGGACCTGGCCTATAAACATGAATATTGAGAACTAACACTATCGGACCCTCTGCTGAGACAAAGATATCTGCCAAACATGTGGGTGTGAGGGTTTGCCCATGTTCCATGAAGGCAAATTCATGAACGCACAGTATATTTTCCTCTAAACATGATGAGTTCATTGTGATATTAAATGCCACTCGGGCTCTCTGGATGTGGCTACAGAACACAGGAAGAAACATTAACGCTGGTCACAGGATGCTAAAATGAACCATATTATAGCTGTACTGTATATTGGCATGCGTGTGTATGGCACGGAAAAAATTCGGGAAAAGAAACATTATTAGACATATGGTCAAAATGTGTTTTGGTCATTTTGAAAAATCCCACGCTGCAATCTGCAAACCATCCAAACAACACACCCACACTGTAAAAACAATTACTCAGCTACAAGATCTCGGTAATTGTAGTCCGTAGCCAGCTGGAGCAGGACCATCGAAAGGGTGCACACTTTACAACCGAGGTGAACCGAAGTCTATGACAGGGCACATGCCCTGCAGTTCGAAAGAGACCATAACCAGGGCACACGGTGCTGAGGAGAAGCACAGTTCAGGGGAAGGCTTGCAAATGGAGCATGTCGACATGATCCAGCAGAACAGCAAGGCCAGGTCACTCCCACTACTGCTCTCTGGATAATGCATCTGGTTCCCATGATCTTTCCTCATGCACTGGCACCGAGACTAATTCGCTCTGCTTATCAACTCCCTCTTCTCTTATGTCTGTCTCAGTATCAAGAGAAGGGTGTCATCACTTCGTTATCTCCAAGACTGGCCAAGACTTTTTTTTTTTTTATCCTTTTATTCTTAATTTTCTCTTAAAAAACTTACAATATTGCTCAAACAAGCAATACATTGAAATGTGATATATAATGTATAGTGTATAATCAGAATACGGCTCAATTTTGAGCAGAATGCACAAATCTATCCACGCTCATTGTCCATTTTATTTGGGACACCTCCACACCTGCGCATTCATGCAGTCATCTAAAAAGGAAATCCTGTGGTGGCAGTATATTCATCTTCATTCAATCATCTTCTATACTGCTTATCCTGTATACAGGGTTGAAGGGGACGTCAAGTAGACTAGGCTATTATAAGGCACACACAAGCACAAACACTACGGACAATTTGGGAACACCAATTAACCTAATCTGCATGTCTTTGGACTGTAGGAGGAACCCGGGAGTACCTGAGGGAAACCCACCATGCACACAGACCCAGGCGGAAATCAAACCCAGACCCTTGAGGTGCAAGGCGACAGTACTAACCACTATGTCACCGCATCGCTGCAACAGTACAATGAAAAAAAAAATTTCAGTTAATGATCAAACAAACATCAGAATGAAGAAAATGTGTGACCAAAACAAAAAGACAAAACTTCGAATCAGAGTCAGTTCTGTGGTTGAAACGCCCTGGTACTAATAGGGGAACGGTCAGAGAAAAAAGAGGCCCAGACTGTTTTAGAGCTGACCGGAAAGATAGTCTAACTCACATCACTCTTTACATCCATGGGAAGCTGAAAAGCATCACACCTTAAGGTGGATGAGCTACAAAAGCATCAGGATTCGCTCCTGTCAATCAAGAACAGGAATCTGATGGTAACATGGGCACCCAAACTTCAGAATACGTTTACAGTAGATGCCACAGCTACTGAGACAAGGCAGACAGCAGACTCAAATGTTAATCAAACCTCAAATGTCCTGATGTCCTTCCTGAAAGTAAAACATTGGTCCTGAAAGTGTTTACAGAGACAGTGAATCTGCAGTTCCGGAAGATTATGTAACATTGTAAAACTTTTTCCCTTTCATTATTATGATAAGAATACTTATACGTATGTTTTTTTTCTTGCAAAATTAAGAATGTTCATTAAACTTGTTGCACAATCGTTAGAGCTCTGAAAACTATTCCCGTAAAAAAAAAAATATATTAAAAAACCTTCATCTAAGAAAGGCATCGTAGAAAAACAGTGCCCTCTACAGAGTGTATTTCAAATGAGCACTTTCAGAACTTCATACACGATAAAATAATAAAGAAGTGGGTCACACACACACACACACACACACACACACACAATGAAAATAACAACAACATGGATGAAATCCAGATACAGTCTTTGTCTTTGTCAAAACATCAGGTTTAAAAATATTAAAAGCATGACTTAGAACACAAGCAATTTTAAAAGCAGGATCTCAAACCCCAACACGTACTTAAATATACATTTGTCATTTGACATTTTTCTAACAATATCTTTGATTTTGATCCGTTTGTTATTATACAACATACTAACAATTCTATCATCGTTCATTACGCTGATACGAAAATGTAATCAGACGTTTCTAACGCAGCTGTCGAGCCTAAGAACCCGTGCGGTTAAAGTCTCTTTACACAAACAGCCGGAATTCATTTGGCTTCCTCTCCTTGGACACGGCGCCAAAAAGCTTGTGCAACGTTTAGATTATGCCGTTCGGTGGAGCTCTGAGTAAAGCATACTTCTTGATTAAGGGTTTAGGGCTTTGCTGAAACGGCTTTGTTACTGAAAACCCCCCAGGGTAGATATATATTTAACTCAAGCATCGCATCCCACCATGCCGGATTTCATTCTAGCGCTATAAAGCACTGTAATGTGCTCATTGACTGGGGTGTAACAGCTTTAAAACCAAAAACAAGTTTTCCGATTAATCGGATTGCATGATGATTAGAAATTACTTCAGACACGATGACATTTTCTCATGAATGTCCCAACTTTGGGATTTCTCGGATCTCATGTTTCAGTAACTGATGAATAATTGACTTAATAAACCACACACAACATCTGGAAATAAAATTTTAAAATGTTTAATTGTTATCTTCAGGACTGCTTGAGGTTTCTGCTCAGTCACAAAACCGCCCCCACCCCCACCCCGCCATCTCATTTCCTCACAGCGTCAGTCCTGCCTCGTATATTAATATTAAGTGCATAAAGTCGTGAATGTTGGACCGCTTTTTAATTGACGTCTGAGCATCAAGCGTCCTGATATTCTTGCGTGTTCGGAACAGCTGGGTTTGCGTCCGTAGCTCCATATGATTGGTGGTGACTGACTTCTGCAGGAGACTTGGAGGCATCTTCAGGGTACAAAACATGGGGAAGGTACACCTGCAAAAGAGAAACTTCGGAGTCAGGAGTGGAATTTGTCTCTCTTGGGGAGATTTATTTTAGCAAAAGTGAAATCCTAGTTCTCATGGGAGACTAGAGCATTTAAATAAGAGCATTTGTCCTCATAAGGATTCTAATCTCATAGCAAGAAGAGAGCAATCTGTGTGTGCGTGAGTATGTGTGTGTGAGTGTGTGTGTGGTTTGTGTGGAGGTGTTTATATGTGTATATGTTAATATGTGTGTATGTGTGTGTGTGTGTGCATGGGTGTACATGAGTTTGTATGGGTGTTTAAGGATGTGTCAAGGTGTGTATTGGTGTATATGAGTGTGTGAGTATGTGTCTGATTACTGTATGTATGGGTGTGTGTGGGTGTGTACGGGTGTGTGCGACTGTGTATACTGTAGGTATGCGTGACTGTATGGGTGTGTATGAATCTGTATAGGTGTGTATGTGTGAGTGTGGGTAAATGTGACTGTGTATAGGTGTATATGGGTGTGTGTGACTGTGTATAGGTGTATATGGGTGTGTGTGACTGTGTATGGTGGTGTGAGAGTGTGTATGGGTGCGTGTGACAGTGTATCGGTATATATGGGTGTGTGTGACCGCGTATGGGTGTTCGTGTGTGTGTATGGGTGTGTGTGACTGTGTGTGTATGGGCATTTGTGAGTGTGTATGGGTGTGTGAGAGTGTGTATATGTATATGAGTGTGTATGGGTGTGTGTGACTGTGTGTGTATGGGTGTGTGTGACTGTGTATGGGCATTTGTGAGTGTGTATGGGTGTGTATATGTATATGAGTGTGTATGGGTGTGTGCATTTAAATAAGACTATGTATGGGCGTTCATGGGTGTGTGTGGGTGTGTGTGACTGTGTGTGTATGGGCGTTTGTGAGTGTGTATGGGTGTGTGGATGTGAGTGCGTGTGTGTGAGTTCGTGTGTGTGTGTGAGTGTATGACTGTGTGTGTATGGGCGTTCGTGAGTGTGTATGGGTGTGTGGATGTGAGTGCGTGTGTGTGAGTGCGTGTGTATGGGCATTCGTGAGTGTGTATGGGTGTGTGTGTGTGTGTGTGTGTGCGTGTGTGTGAGAGAGAAAGAGAGAACAGCTGAACTCATGTAAGAATGAACTTACAGCGCCAGTGGAATTTTCTGCAGTTTCATCAGAGTCTTCATTTTCATCCTTGACCTATTTAGCATGTGAGAAATGTGCGCACACACACACACACACACACACACACACACACACACACACACACACACATACACACATACACACACATACACACACATACACACACATACACACACATACACACACATACACACACATACACACACACACATACACACACATACACACACATACACACACATACACACACATACACACACACACATACACATACATACACACAGTCAGGATCTCTGGAAATAGCATTGCAAACCGATGTGTTTTTCTTGTTAGTAATGTACGGTGGCCCTGGAAAGACATCCCCGCATAAAAATAAACACATCTCATCTCAACAAACGGTAAAGTTATCGTTCATTTCTAAGCAACGGCTTTATCCTGATCAAAGGTCAATCCAGAGCGGATCCAGAGCCAATCCCAAGCATATGACATTCATTACGTTTGGAAATTACACTTAACTAGCAAGCATTAACACACGGTATTTAGACAGACTGACTTTTTTCTCAATACAAAACACGTCCTTATGTAACGTAGTCTCAGCGCAGATTATAAGGACGGAAAACAGTTACATTTTCCCAGGCTGCATTACCTACTTACACACTGCAGCTCAAATAAATCATAATCATGAACTATCCCTTGGTGTAAAGGATTGTTTTGCAAAGAAACAAAACCAAGTCACAGGAAATGGGGAGTAAAAATATGCACGTGCAAAATCATCTTACAACATAGTTATGAGGACTGAGGTACTTGAAGTGGCCAAAGCAGGTGTAACTGATGCAGATGAAGATGGTCACACACAGAACCACCAACGTGAAGAGAGAGATGACATCCGTGAATCCTGAAGAACAAACCACACAGATCGAGAGTACAATCGCAATATAGTTACACTCTTAATACAGGTTCGTTAGAATAAAGTAATTACTCCGTGCATGGGTTTGATGCGTTACCTGCCCTGAAGATTGAGAAGAAGTAGAGCCAGAACAGACAGATGATCGGCGCAGCCAGGGCTTGATTGACAGCTCCCAGGTGCACCTGTCGGTCGAGGCGGGCAGGAAGGTACGCAAAGTACAGGTTGTGTTTGTCCACCAGGTGCTTTAGGATTATATAGAGAAAACCTGCACAGGCACACAAATAGTGTATTTGTAAAACGTGTCATGTTAGTCGTGAAGTAAACACCGCAACATAAGTCCAAGAGATCAGGATCTAACAGAAATCAAGGTGAGACCCGGTCTTTAGCCAAGATACAGTAGAATTAAAATGAAAGCAAGACCTTTTTAAGACCAAGCTTGAACTTCACCTGGTTGGCGTCAGTCATATCGAGCCAAAGATTCAGCAAGAAGGAAGTATGTCAAACATTGTGCATTGTGAAATGACAATACAAATAAGTTTTTTTTTTAATGCGCTACTGAATTTAGTTATTGAGACCAAATTCAAAATCAAATTCTATTGAAATTTTATTCGTCAGGTAAACAATAAACAGTATGCTACACAGTGAAATACTTACACGACTGTCATTTCACAAGACAAAATAATAATTCACTAGAGAGTACAATTAAACTAAAGATAGAATTTTTCATTTTCCATGAAAATAAAATACAAATTAGGATGCAAATGTACAAATCTATGAAAATTCACCAAAATAAAACAGAAGTAAAAGAGAGATATATAACCTACACGGGTTTTACAGAATGTACGAAATCAAATTGTAAATTATGTGGTATAAAAATATAGAACTGAATATAGAATTAGAAAAGTTTAGAAGTGGGTAGAACAGCAGCAGTATGACTGAAACATGGAGTATGAAATGAATATGTGTGTGTCAGCAGCAGTGCCCAAATATAATTTTAAGTCAATACAGAGTCAAAACTCAAGACCGGACCACAGACCTGCAGTACTGTGCAAAAGTCTTGATCCCGCCCTCATTTCTTCATATTAAATAAAATGAAATGATAAAATATAAATGAAAGAAATGGGAACGATTGTTTTACTGTGACAAGCTGTAAAGTGCCTAAAAATACAATTTAAAAATGTGTTATTTATAAGTAACAACTTATAGCAGCAACCTCATTTCCCCTCTCGTCTGTTCCAACCTCATCAGTATACTAATCACCAGCCTGAACATCTGGCATCATCTGTACCTGTTTCTCACTGCTTCATGCCTTAAGTTAGATACATTCATGCTTGACTGATTCATAGATCTCTGTGTGGCTTAACAAACAAAAAATATTCTTCTGATCTGCTCAGGTACAGGAACTGGACTGAAAATGAGAGACAAAACCTGGCAAAAATGTGAGCCAAAAAAAATATTTCAGTAAGCCTGGAGAACTACTCCTCATGACTACATTCTGGCTCTTTGGAAGGAAAATATGAGGAAATGTCACGTCACAATACTTGGAAGACATTTCAGCATCACACCATATGTATTACGGTATACACAGGCATACTGGAACAAAATATATCTTTTATTTTTATTTTTATTTAAGTACTGAGTACCAGTTAATCAAATGACTTCTAATCTATTCTTCTGGCTGACGGCATTAGGAGCAAATACCACAGGTCTTCACCGGTCTGCATAACTCATTTATCACAGTGTTGTTTTTTTTCAGCAAGGGTGCTGATGGAACCATCCTCAATTTATCCAGTTTGCCAACAGGAACATAAAGGATTGTAAGCCTGAAAGAAACCCAGCTCTATAATAAGGCTGAGTGATATGATGCTATAATACTGATATGCATGATAGTTATTTGAGATATCATCAGTATGCTGCTATATGTTTATTATTATTATATAAATAACATACTGTAAGCAACTGATATGTTACAATTTATTTGTATTAAATTAAAAAAATATATTTGCTAAATATTTGAAAAATGTTTTAAATTGTTAGTTTTTAAATATTTGTAAAATATATTTTTAATGCCCAAAATATTTAATATATTAAATAATTGTGACCATATTTTAATACACAATATTTCTGATTAAAAATATATTTAAAATATATTAAAAATACATTTTAATGCAAGATTATTTTTGTCATGATTGGTGTGGTGTTGTTCTGTGGGCTTGAAGGTGGGAGAGGCATAGACGCAGAGGGTACGGACTTAGAGTCTTTTTATTAAACAAAACATAAAACTAAACATGAACAAAAGAAATTGCATTCATAAGGAGCATGTTTCAAACAAAACATTCACAAAATAATATCAAAACAGACAACAGACTAAACATACCAAGGACCTAAGCAGACTAAACATATTAGGACACAATACAAACAAGAAGACTAAGTTAGACTAAGACTAAACAGATGGGAGACTAAACAGACTAGGAGCTATGCAGGTTAGTATCTAATCAGGTTAGTTGATAAACAGACTAAGAGCTAAACAGACTAATAGACAAGACAGACTAGGAAACTAAACAGACTACCATCCAAGCAGGTTAGTAGTGCAGTGGTTAGTAGTTAAACAGACTAAGAGCTAAATACACAAGAGACTAATCACACAAGAGGTTACACATTCAAGAGGCTCATCCTGCTAGCGGCTACTCCTACTAGAAGGCTAAACCCACTATGGGCTTACCATGCTAGAGGCTAACCATGCTAGAGTCTAAGCCTACTCTAGGGGACACACAGGCTCAGAGACAAACTAACAACACAAATGCAAACTTAACTTAAATAGCTCCACAAACATTATTCCAACAATACAAAACAAATGCCCACTTAACATAACCACTGCTCGACCCAGTTTCCCAGAACAAACAGCTATTTATAACGAAACTAATGAGCTACCTCGGTTCAGGTGAGCGCTCTCATCACCTGACCAAGGTGCATTCTGGGAAACTACCAGTATGGGAGTCTACAAACAAAAAAACTACACAAATAAAGGTATCGGGCGCACAGTGCCCTCTAGGGGTGATCCCTTACAACTTTACAATTTATTCATAAATTATTAATATATTTGAATATTTTTTGCATGAAAAATATAGTAAACGTATATTATATACGTTTAAAATATATTTTAATGCTAAATAATTTTGAGCAAACCAATATATCAAGGGTATCCTGTGTCCCAGAAATGTCTCTCTCGTCATGGCATGATATTTTTGTTATATTGCCCTATTGGCTGCGAAAAAAAAAAAAAAAAAGGAACTATTTGGCCTTGAAAACTCGAGCGGATCTGCAGAGAGGATCTCCAAATCCCCAGATACAAACTGGACCCAGACTCTATTATAATCAGACCCTTATTTTTTTTTGTTCACTTATTATACTGTATATTATACAAGCGAACAAAAGTTTCTGTAAACTTGCTTGTGGGTTGATTTGAAGATGACACTGTGAGGTAACACATATACAGTATAAACACCTTTACAGTAAGAGCTTATTTAACATGAATTTCTATACAGTGTGAACAGTGTTACTGTGGGTAGTGTGCGACTGTGTTACTCTGGGCAGGTAGGATTTTCACTACGTGGCAGGAAAAAAAAAAACTGACCCAACTTAAATTACAAGTGGCAGCCATGTAATGCTGACCCATCATGACTGTCTGGCCACAAATGATGGTCCGTGAACATAGTACCTATCGTATGTCATACAGTACACATTCCTCCCTAAATCTCCAGTGCAGTTATTTATTCAGGTTCTCTGTAACACAGGATCTGGAGGGGAATCCGCACAACTGTAACTTTAAAAAGAAATTTGACGCTTATCCCCGCTGTCATTTCCCACTGAAAGCAAGTGGACGCCGAACTGCCTTAGTGAAGGTTTAAAATAACATGTCTACTATTTAACTCTCCCACCCGATTAGCCAGGTAATGGAAATAACATGTGTATGGAATTAGACTAGTGTGGAGTATGAGTATTACTACTGTATGAGAAACACACTCCTTCAGATTCATCTCGAAAACTAAGTTCAGATTTCATCCACCTTTACAGGACTTGTGCATGCACTGTAAGTAGGTAAGACCTGACACTAAGATGTTTCGAACCATAACCATAAAATGGACCAACTGAAATTTAATAGCGCAGCCTAAAAGTGAACTTATAACAATTTCACATCTGGTCACAAATGCGCTCCTACAGCTGCCCTTGATTGTCCCTATAACCGGTATGATTATTATGATTACATCTCTTTGTCATTATGGATGATTATATTGCCCACACACCATTAAAGCCATGCACATGCAAATTCTTTGCAGTTTTTGTCCATAAAACGACAGATCAAACAAATGAAAAAAGGGAAAGACAACCTTAGAATAACCTTGTTATTCGTCTCATAATGCTTCAACAGTCGTTCCAAGAACGCAGTATATTATTTCCAGAAAACACAACGATCAGCCATAACAATAAAATCACCTGCCTAATAGTGTGTAGGTCCCTCTTGTGTCCATTAAGGCATGGACTCCACAATACCTCTGAAAGTGTGCTGCGGTATCTGGCACCAAAGTGTTAGCAGCAAATCCTTTAAGTACTATAAGTTGTGAGGATGGATCAGAAATGTTTTTCCAGCACATCCCACATGCTCAGTCCAATTTCCATCTGGGGAATTCGGATGCCAAGTCAACACCTGAATTTTTTTCATCAAGCCATGAATAAATGGTTTGGATAAATGATGAGTGTGGCAGGGTGCTGAAAGAGGCCACTGCCATCACGGAATACTTGGTCTGCAATAAATTTTGATGGGTTTTTACGTGTCAAAGTACCTTCCACATGAACGCCAGGACCGAGGGTTTTTCAGCAAAATGTTGCCCAGAGCAACACACTGTCTTACCTCCTTCATATAGTGCATCCTGGTCCCATCTATTGCCCAGGTACGGTAATGGAGGCACGTGCACCCTATCATCCACCAGGCTACCTTCTTCCATTGCTTCATTCATGTGTACAGACAGGGGTGAGGGGTCAGCATGGGCACTCTGACCAGTCTGTGGCTACGCAGCCCCATACACAACAAGCTGCAATGCACTATGGGTTCTGATACCTTCCTACAGTATCATAGCCAGAAATAACTTTTTCAGCAAATTGTGCCACATTTCTATGGTATTGGCCCAAACAGGCTACCCTTTGCTTCCCCATGCAGATTTATGTTACTCTGTCAGTTATGCTTTTAATGGTACGGCTGATCGGTGTATGTGTCGTGTAAAGTGTGGATTGCTCTTACCGAATGGTGCTATAACAGGACAGGTGATGCTGTAGGCCATAATGACTGTGAAGACACACAGAGTCCATCCGTACTTTGCCCCGTATTCGAACTGGTATGCCTGGTTCTTCGCAGAACAAACAAAAGTAATGTTTGTCACCGAAACTAAAGTATATAATACGTTAAACAATCTTACATGATACAGTAATATGTAACGACCAGCACTGAATATCGCAACAGAGAAAGATCTCTAAATAGCTTTTTCATTCAAATTATTATTAATATTATTAATATTTATAAGCTACAAAGAATAAAGGTTTTATTTATTTTTGTACTTATTAAGCAAAACTAGCTTTTTTAAACTGAATTATAAGGTCATTATGATGCTTTGTGTTTAACGTGTTTATGCAAAGCACGCATGACTTATTCTGATGTTGTAAATACTGCAAAAAAATCGTTTCCTTAAATTTAATGATGTTACAAAATGCTAAAATCACGTTGCTCAGTTATGTGACATCATAAATCACACATTTACCTGTTTGACATGTTTCCTCTCTGCAGCAGAACGTGCAAGAGCAAGGCGCACGGTGTAGAGCAATAAACTCGGCAATCTGAGCAGCTCCATCCCAGAACCGATCAGCGCAGCGGCGATCACGTAATTCACAAAGAATGCGCCCTGATCCGGCAAAAACACACACCTGGGGCAATGAGAGAGAGTCATCATTAATTATTATGTGTCAGACAGTATTTTAGTAGTCTACACACATCATGCATACCTAAAGATAAATAAACACATCAATAAATGAATAGTATTTTATAAAATCTTCTTAAATAGGTATTTGAAAATGTTTCAAAATTTTATATAAGAAAACGGCAACCTTTACTTACTCAAATCTCAGCTTCTGTTCGGAATGGGAATCAAAGAGCCATCGGAAAAACACATCTAAACTGTGAATGGAAAGGCACAATGTAATCATGTAAATATATGCAGCAATGCAGTAAAGCCATTTAATAAAAATGTTAATAACTGTAATAATTATAGACTAAATAATAAAATAAATAAATAAATTATATATG
>JAOVVA010000016.1:1826704-1838690 GCA_028565275.1 Leiocassis micropogon
AAATAAATAGACAATTTTATGATGTAGGCCGAAAATGAGCTTCCCCTATTTGACAGACCAGTAGCCGCCACTGGTGGACACAATGGGTGCATCGCTTCATGCGCTTCCCTTCTTACCAAGTTCTCATCACATTGTGTGTGTGTATGGAAATGCTCTTACTTTCTACTGTTGATTTTTTAGCATGCAACTTCACCGAGCGTTTAAGTGATCTGCATTCATGTTCAGGTTTTAATAACGTGCTGAAGTGTTCTCAACCCCTTTCCACTACGGGGCAAATCCCCTTAGTTGTTTTCTTTGCCTGATGCAGCCTATTAATTTGACTCTTCTGAAATGGTAATCTGTACAAAACAGTTTTAGAGCAACGTGTGTTAAAATGAGGTGACTGTCCAAGAAACTGTATTTCATTAGAAGAAAGAACCGCAAGAATTTACAAGATGCTAACAAGGATTACTATCAATGGCAACATCTGTGGGAACAGCTGCAACTCCGATGCATTAGTACATCGATGGAACACACAGGGTGTTATGGCATATGGACTCGCCATAAGGCTTAGCTTGATCATCCAAATACCATAATGCATCTGGGACTCGACGGCAAATATGCCAGTGCTCCGTTCCATCAAGATCAATCATTTTGACTCTTTTTGACTCTTGAAAGTCATATAGGTGTAACTGATTGACAATAACTTTACTAAACTCTCACTGTCCCATTGCTCTGATATGTGTACCAAAATTTATGACTATATAATATATATGGTATACAAAACCCCCTCACTGTGAAGACATTTACACTTGAGAGCAATCTTTACAAACACAACCTTAATTCGCTTGGTGCGCTTGGTGCACTTAATTCGCACTGCACCAATACACACTGTTCAGTAAATACTTACTAAGCTGCCATGGATTCAGTCTGGAGTGTGACGAAAGCCATTCCTAGTGGCTGCTGCATCTTTCTTTCTTTTTGCTTTGTCAGATCTTCCTCGAGTTGCGCGATCTGGTCAGTGTAGTACTCTATAGCATCAACCTGGACATGCATGCACACACAAACACACACCCATGTTAAAGAGTCATAACAGTTTAAACCTTAAACACTAACATCACAAGATAGCGTTCGGTTCAAATCGGTTCAAAAAAGAAATTTCTGGGGAATGAAGGCGTACAGTACAAACGACTGAGATTTACAAGACTTCAAGCACAGTACGGTGATAAGACTCATAGTCGCTAAAAAGTGCTTGAATAGTTGCAACGTTTTAAAGGAGGCTGAATGTCTGTGAATGACGATCCCGGCCTAAATGGTCATTACAGGTGTTCCTGGGAGGCCAGCATTTTAGACATGAAGCAGGCACTCCGATCACGGAAAACGTTTTACCATGACGGTATCCAAGCACTAGTGAAACTCTGGGATGAGTGCATTATTGTAGCAGGGGATTATATAGAAAAGTAAGTTAGTTTTAAGTCTTAAGAAGGAGTAGGAGGGGAGTTTTTACTCTCATAACTGTGTTGTTACTCTGGACAATCAAAAGTCCCGATTTGACTTGAACACCACTTGATTTTTCTATTACTTCTTTTTCCTATTCGGTCTAGTTACTAGTTTATAATATATGCTAAAAGTGTAGTCCATGTTACCCTTTCACATCCTGGGCAGGTGCAGCAGATGCAGAGATGCCCACAAGGCTGGGGGTTGATGACCTCCCGCTGCCCGCTGGACTCCAAGACCTTGTTGTAATACAACAAGTTTTTCTCCGCTCGCTTCCTGCATGAGATCGTCCAACAATAAAACGAACTTAAATTACTATGAAACAAACCCAGCTGATGATTAATCCTGCTAATAATTTGTGTCTATAACAAAAAGCACAACATTGCTCCACTGAGGCCGGGGTATTTCCTCCTTTTTTTTTTTTTTTTGTTTGTTTAAGTGAGTGCATGCAAGGGTCATCTTTAAAAAGGGAACGAAAAAAATCACTGGGATGAGCATGTGATAAAACATGTACTTCCCCTGCACTTGTGTGGAAAAAAAAAAAACCAGGGAATTTGAATCTACTAGATCCTGATTTTGTATTAATCTTTTATTTTATTAAATAAAATAAAGATATTCTGGAGTTGTCTTTACTTTTCAGCTGTCAGATAGATCAGCTTCGCGACGTCGTAGCATAATTGAACATCCTTCACCTCGCAGGTCGGGTATGCCTCTCTGCAGAAAGATTAAGAAGTTATTAAATTATTATAGTAAATTAATTGAATAAATAAATAATTATTGTTACTTTTGAAACCTTTTTTTTGGTTGATCACCTGACTTAAAAAATATAGACAAATTGTCAGGAGACAAATGGTTAAACATGTATTTGGTACTATATTGTGCTGGGTACATAATAATAATAATAATAATAACAATAATGATAATAATAATAATAATAATAATAATAATAATAATAATAATAATAATGATGGTATAAAGTTAACGAAAACTCCAACAAGTCATGCATTTTGAAGCTTATAATAAAAAAAAAAAAAAAAATAATAATAATAATAATAATAATAATAAGCCTCATGGTATTTATTGCTATTATTTGAAATGAAATAAAGGAATCTCCGTCGTCAGGATGAAAGAATTGTTTCCTGGCAGATGCTGAAACATTTTTTTTGCACTTACGTAAAATGAATTCTTAAACTGTCTTGGCTGGCGGAGGGAGGGACGGAGCGAGCAAACAGCGTTGTTCTGGCCTGAGTGAGAGATCATAACACAGTAATAAAATGTTAACCAAATCCATGTCTTTGTGTGTGTGTGTGTGTGTGTGTGTGTGTGTGTGTGTGTACACTCACTGTCTCTCTTCTGTGGCCTTTCATTTGAGAGGTGTGATGTCTCAGGAGTGCCACCGTGAGGATGAGGTACAGAACTGCAAACACTGTGTGCAACCAAAGCAGTTTATCCCTGAAAAAGGATGCAAATTTAAGACTTGCTTTTAAAGAACTACTTTACAGAATCAGAGACAAGCCTATAAATTCTTGTTATAAGATTATATGGTCACAAGAGCATGACCTTGGACAAGTGTTACAGTCATATGACTACGTCTCATTATAACATTTGATGAGGAAGCATGTCTGACACTTCATATAAGTGTAAATGTAAGTCAATACAGAAAACATGGCTGATTTCCAAACATTAGTATCTCAGCATATTATGTAAAAAAAAAAAAAAAAAAAAGAAAGCTTCTGGGTTTTGCAGCATGAAAAAAGCAGCAGGTGCGACAATGTTCTCAGAAGGTCCGTGTCTGGTTCTGCAGGATGTTCAGCAAAACTAAGCAGCTCATGTCCTTATTAAACTGCACAACTTGAACCCGAGACTATATTTATATTTAAACCAAGGTTCAATCAACGAGTTATTGACTTTCTTTCATTAATTACTGTTTACTGCTTTTTATACTATTTTTGAATGCAGAAACTTTTTTATAAAATGAGTTTTACACATTGCTGTAGGAGAAAAAAACGCAAAGCAAACAAGGTCAAATTGTGCCAAGAAGGACCTTAGTCAAGGAGGTGGAGAGAGGAGAACCTTCCAGAAGAAAAATCATCTTGGAGCATCATACTCAAAAAGACGAGGTTATAATTGGTGCCAAAGGTGCTTCAACAACAACAAAAAAGAAATTGCTTCTCATGGTTTTGGCAAACTCTAGGTGCCTGTCATGTGTCTTTTACTGAGGACTGGCTTCCGTCTGGTCACTCTACCATTCAGGCCTGATTGGTTGATTGCTGCAGAGATGGTTGTTCTTCTGGTGGGTTCTCCTCTCTCCACAGAGAAACACTGGAGCTCTTTCAGACTAACCATCGGGTTCTTGGTCACCTCCCTGACTAAGTCCCTTCTCCCCCTAGCGCTCACTTTGGCCAGACGGCCCGCTCCAGGAGGTTTGTAGAAACATCTCAAGGATGATCAGTGGAAACAGGATGCACCTGAGCTCAATTGTGAATGTCATGGCAAAGGCTGTGAATAATTATGTACTGTACATGTGACTTTTTTTGTTTTTTATTTTTAATAAATTTGCAAAGATTTCAAACAAACTTCTTTTACGTTGTCATTATGGGGTACTGTTTGCAGAATTTTGAGGTAAATAATAATTTTAATCCATTTTGAAAAAAGGCTGTAACATAGAGAAATGTGGAAAAAGTAAAGCGTGGGAATACTTTTCTGGATGCACTGTATTTGTCTGCATTACTGTACTAAATACAATTTATACCTAAACAGTCTCAAAAAGTATTTTATGTCTCTTATTTCATTTATTTGCCAAAATCTTAAAGCTAAATTTCTTTAGAAGAAATTGTTAAACCAAATTACAAAGGTCAAAAATGTACGTATCATTTTTGGTTCCTGGTTTTCTGGATTTGTTCTGCTTCAGCCTAACGTAAAATGTTGGGTGATGAAATGAAACCAGCTGCAGCATGTTGTGAAACAGACATTCTGATAAGTCTCCAAAGTGTGTGTCAAACAAAAAAATCATGAAAAAAAATCTCCACCTTTTGTCCTTTTATTTGGCCGGTGCTTCAACAGGCTAATTAGCTTTTCCCCTATTGTGACCTCATATAAGAAAAGCTCCTCCCCTGACTTGTTGCTCAGCTCTGCTGTTCACTGAAGGGGCGTGGCTTAGCAATAGATCATTTACATGGACATGGGCGGCGGGGACGTTGGGGGCATCCATCGCAATCCATGCACACACACTCGCACACACACCCTACCAGCAATAAAACATCAAACAGGAGTACCCAGAAGCCTACTTACCCATTCTTAAGATTTACAATGGTTGTTCTACCAAAATTATATGGGTCATCCCCTGTAACGGACAGACACACAAGGATCATCATATTTGCAAATGTCTCTCATTTTTGCTAGCCATTTCTTACTAATTAAATGATCATTATTTCTGAATCTCATTTTATAAACCCCTGTATAAGGATTAAAGAACCTGCATCTATTGCACTCATTAAAGGAAAAGGAAATAAAGTAGCTGCAATGTGAAGATCTCTGTAGATCACCTAACCACATACATCCTCTATACTTTCAACACGTGAGAAATTAATCTACAGTATGCCGAACGTCGAATGTTGTATGAGCACTTCATCTTTAAAATGTGTGCATGTATGCACACCTTGCAGGTTTCCAGACAGATTGACTGGGAGGATGACAGAAACAGACAGCACGCAGATGACGAGCAGGAGGACAATGAGATGACGCTGAAATGACAGATAGTGCACAGCATCCAGCCCGCATCTCTCTTTCACCATGGTTTCACTACACACACACACACACACACACACACACACATGAATATCCCTCAGAAGTTTCCTAACCGGATTGGATTTACACAAATGACACTGAATTTATGACTTATTTATGTTGTAAAAGCTCGATTTGATATGAAAACACACTGAGGAACATATGTGTAGACCAAAAGAACTCACTCCATTGTGATGATGAAGGTCAGCCATGAAAAAAATCCCTATGAGAAAGTCACACAGGTTTGATATAATGAGGATGATGAAGATGATCATAGTGTGTTCAGATAGATAGATAGATAGATAGATAGATAACACCCAAACTCACTCTCTCATGCTCACTCTCCCCAGTGGACATGAATGATGTCATCCTCCCATAACGGCGTCTAGAAATCTCATTAAACCTGTAATTACCAAGGGTCATTACTTTGATTTATTTGAAGCAACGTAAAAGCTAATTATATGCACCATTAAACTTCCTTTAGTTCCCATTTATGTGGCATGACTGTTCCTATATCTGCTACACCATATATATAGCTGGGCTACATGCTAGATTTCTGCTATAAATGTGTAGCAGCTCCTAATCACCTCTTCAAAGATCTCAATAAATAAATGACTAAACCCACGACATGTCGAGACGCTTTCTTTCAGATCCCCATTCATTTCATTTATTTAAGGAAAAAAGTTCCTTAGTAACTCTTACAGTGGGAAGTCAAAGGTATTGATGGAACAGGATAATGACCCAAAACACTGGAGCAAGTCCACAACAGAACGGCTTCAGAAAAACAAAATGCACCAATTTTTGGAGTGGCCAAGTCAGAGCCCAAACCTCAACCCTGGGATAGAGATGCTACGGAATGACTTGGGGAGAGCCATACACATGAGACGTACAAAGAATATAACAGAGCTAAAGCAGTTCTGCCAGTAAGAACGGGTTAAAATTCCTCCTGAAGGATGTGCTGGTCTGATCCACAGCTACAGGAAGCGCCTGGTTGAGGTGATTATTGCTGCTAACCAATTATTAATTCCAAGGGTTCACTTATTTTTCCATTATCATTTTAAATGTTGAATGAGTATGTTCAATAAAAATCAGATTTTTCTTGTGTGTTATTATTTCAGGCACATTAGATTTGTCAATACTCTTGATTTAGATGAAGATATCATCACATTTTATGACAAATTAATGCAAAAAAAAAACATGAAATTCCAAAAGGTTCACATACTTTTTCTCACCACTGTATAGTGTCTGTGTAAAAGAAAAGTTGCTGATGACTCCAGATCAGTCTTTCAGATCACTGTGGAGGATCTTTGGTCCATGTTTGTTTAAAGAGTTACTATAATTCCCATACTGGGGACTTTCATGCATGGGTGACCCTTTTAAAATCCTGCCACAGAATTTCAATGGGGTTTAAGCCAGGACTTTGACTAGGCCACTCCAAAACCTCCATTTTGCTTCCTTTGATCTGGACTTGCTCTTGTGTGTCGGATCATTGTCTTGAGCTTGGGCTTTAGGTCACAGACAGAAGATTTTCTGAAGCATTAAAGCATCCCCACACCACCACCATGTTTGAACACTGGTATTATGATCTTATTGTACGTAGAATGTTGTGTGAGCTTGACAAATGTAATAAGACTCACATCGTCCATGAGCCTTTATGCTTGTCTTGGTTAGCAGTGGTTTTCTACTTGCAAATCTCTCACTTATAACATTTCACCCAGTCGCTTTCTCATGGTGGAATAATGAACTGAAGTGATCGGGGCCTGCAGTTCCTTAGATGTTCATCTGGGTTCTTTTGTGATGTCATGGATGAGTCCTCAGTGAACTCTTGGATAAATTTTAAATGACCAGCCCCATATACTGTAGAAAGAATCCACTAATGGTGAAACGTCTTTACCATTTGGACATTTGGACGTAATGGCTCCCACTGTGGAGTGCTGGAGTCCCAGAGAATTAGAAGTGGCTTTGTAAACCCTTCCAGACTGATAATTCAATAACTTTTTTCATTATTCCTTCTGAGGTTTTTGAGAGCTTTTAGCCTATTACTTATTGCTAGAAAGATTCTTATTAAGTAATAAACTGCCTGGGCAAAAAAAAGATCGGAAAGCTCAAATTATTGGGCTACATCAAGCAAAGAAAATAACTAAAGAGATTTTTTAAGAAGAAGTGGAAAGGTGTTAAGAACATCCATCTAAACCTGGAAGGGTAGTGCTGAATCATCAACTTTGTGTAACTTTGTGGTTGGAAAAGAAAATCATGATTGGGATCACTTAAACACTTGGAGAAGTTGCATGGTAAAAATGGACACGATAGACACGTCAGGATAAAAAGGGAGGCACATGAAGCTCCCATCATGCATAGTGTCCACTGTACAAGCCTCTGGAGGCGGGGCTATGATCTGGGGTTGCTTCAGTTGGTCAGGTCTAGTCTCACCAAAAAAAAAAAAAAAAGGGTTCAGCTGATAACCTGAATGATAACCTGAATGTAACTGAATGACCAGGTTATCACATCTATGGATTTTGTCTTCCCTGATATAACCAGCATATCCCAGGGCTCAGACAGTGAGTGGTTCTGAGAGCATGAGGAACCCTTTTTCACACACGAGGAGTTTATTTTAAATGCTTGAAGATCTGAAATATTTCACCGTGACAAATATTCATAAACAGAAAAATAAATTAGACAGGGGCAAATATTTTGCACAGCACCGTATTAAGCTATGACATTCACACAGTCTTATGTCTCACCCTTCAGCCTGTGCTACTAGTGCTAGTCTCCCATAATCCCAGAGTGTCTTCCTGATACAAGAGAAGACCAGCAGCAGCACCTGGGGAAATGCAGAATTCATAGTCATGAGATACATTTTCTAACTGCGCTAAGTATAATAACAATGCCCTTGTGATTCTTAAATACACAATGCTTGAATACACAAAGTCTAAAATACACAAACAGTAAAACACTCTTGAGTACCATGGCCATACATTCTTTGATAATTCATGGCAGTCCTGAGATTCCTGGCCATCAGATTGTTTTAATGCCTTTAAGCTGTGTGTTTTAAATGAGCTGCTTTCCTTTATTTAGTTTGATTCAGCATCGAGGTTGGCTTAAATAAATGGCGGTATTTTGCGGAATTCGTCTGGTCAATCTTTGCAAAAAAATCCCTGAACCACGAGCCTCAAAAAACAAAGCATGAATCACCCACAGCCATATTTTTTTAAGTCAGACATCACATATTTTTCTTGCTTGCAATCTCCTGTTTTCGGTTTGGTCTTGTCTAACCACATTACATGATTCGAGCTGCACTACCAAGCCCACACAGAGAGGTTTAGATGATGTATTTTGTAGCCTGTAGGAATGGATTCCTTTTTTTTTTGGCAATTATTTTGGCAATGTTTCTTCAATCCAAGAAAATAATTTGAGATTTTGATTGATTTGAGATTCCAACTTAACTGTTTATACAAAGGCTGATCTGATAAGATGTTTACTTACACAAAGAATTTAATCAGTATGTAACTTTTCTGACATGTGCAAAGTGCAAAGTTCTGCCTGTTATAACTTTTTCTGAAAAATCCCGCCTTCTGCGTCGTGATTGGTTGCTAGAATGCGTATCTTATATGATTGATTAGATTATTTACTACATATGAAATGCGAGCCAATCAGTGCTCCTTTGTCATCCAGAAACCCAGTGGATGAAAGTCTGAAGGAAACGCTGATGAGAGGAACTAAAGGAAGGAAAATGTTCTTAGTGGAAACTTGTCACTTCACCTAATATTACCCCGCAATTGGGCGCAATTGGGAAACCATGCGAAAAAATAAAATATTTATTCCAACAAGAGCGAAATGACTTGATCAAGTGTTTACATGGCTAATATTTACATGAAGCATTTTTATTCTGATTGGGTTGTTATTCCAGTTAATAGTGGAATATTACAGTCCATGTACAGTAAACACACTCTAACCATGGGTTATTCTTTAACTATGATCTCTGGATTACTCACCAGTGGGAGTATGGTGAGTATGTTCAATACTGAACATATTTTAAATGAATGAATTCTCATGAAAAACATGAATTTTCTGTCAAAAACCTTTTAACTAGAGCTCAACGTTCTTTGGTATTTCACACGGATTTGACTGATGACGAAGTGACTTCAAAAGTGCGACTTTACTTTTATACCAAATGGAAATAAAAACAAATGAAAACATTAAATATATATTTTTTAAAAGGTCTTAGGCATTCTCCAATAAACAGTAATTAATGAAGCAAAGTTAATAATTAGTGTGACGAGCCTTTGATTCAAATATGGTCTCAGGTACAAGTCTGTACAGTTTTATATGAAAATTAGCTGCTTAGTTTTATTGAACATCCTGCAGAATCAGCCACAGACCTCCTGAGTACCTGCAGAGGGTACCTAATACTTTTGCACAATACCGTACTGTATATTCTTATGTATATTCTTAAAGTGGGTATAACTTTTCATCAACTGTCATAAAAATGGGTATTCTAGAGGGTTCGAGAGTTAGGTTCAGTGATGGCATAAATACATGGCTTGTGATGACCACGTTAAGGAGAACCTTTACATAGAGGAAGAATTACTCTACCAACATGTGCAATTTAAATGACCTACTGTATGTCAGTTATTGTATTAACCCACTTTTGTGTTACTTTTGGTACGGCCCTCATATTTGAATAAACATAGTGAATTACTTTCTCCAGTGTTCTTTTAATGCAATCATTCCTGTTCAGTTTTCCAAAGGGTGGCAATAATTTTGGAGGACACAGGCCGGTTTTCGTTTTATCACAAAAGGAGCTGTTCGACTTTAGAGTGGGAAAACTTTGGAGAAGTGATGTGAAATAAGAAACTTTATGCTGTCGGTTTCCTAGACTGTAAATGTGGTATCAATTTCTATAACTGTGCCCAACATACATGGATTAAACAGGGACATCATGCTTTAAAATAAAACTCTGGTAGGGAAGTAGCACAATAAACTACAATACATAACTCATATAACAAATAATAGGTATTGGTGGCTCAGTGGTAGGTTTCTCGTCTGCCATTTAGAAGGCCTGGGATCAGTTCTGACCCAATGCCCAAACCCCAGCCACTGGAAGAGATGCAGATCCCAAGCCTGGATAACATGGGAGGGTTGTGTCAGGAAGGGCATCCGGCGTAAATCCTGTGCCAAGTTGTTGTGCAGATCAGATGGTCAGCTGTGTAAACTTTCAACAGAGACAATAAAAACTCACTACGAAGACGAGGAAATCGAGCAGCAAAACAGTGGGCACTCCGCCAAATCTCACGCCCATCAGCACCGTGTTCTGGGTGCCACTGAAGCAGCTGTTGTCCGAGCGCATGGTGCTGTTTTCCACCGACGAGGTGAAGCGTTCCCACGAGTGTGACGCCATATTCACACCTGAAAACAAGAACGGAGCTTTAGGATTGCTAACACTAGGTCAATGTTGTGCACTAGAAATGATTTGGAAAAAATAGGCAATATGATGAACTGAATATTTAAACTATACAAACATCACTTAATTAAAAAATGTTAAAAAAAAAAATGGGTTGCATAGGCAAAGAAATACCAGTGTCAAACATTCCCATAAACACACTCCTAAACCTTGTGGAAAGCCTTCCCAGAAGAGTTGAAGCTGTTATAGCTACAAAGGGGGCGGGGCCAACATCATATTAAACTCCTGGATTAAGAATCCATAGAGTTAATCGAGTTCATAAGCATGTGAAGGCATATTAATGGCAATATAGTGTAGCGCAGATTCATAAGATCACATGTTTTTATGGTTGATTTTGGTTGTTTCTGTGACCAAATAATAATAATAATTATTATTTTTTTTGCACTTGTATGAGTGAGAGTCTCTGTCGGCAAACTGGTATGTGTGTGTGTGTGTGTGTGTGTGTGAGAAAGTCATCCTACATTTGTTTTATTTTTACTTTATATTTTGTATTTATTATTTTTATATGAATATTTTTGGTTTGTGGAATGAATCATTGGTGTGAGTTCCCATTATTTCTTATAGGGAAATTCACTTTGATATGTGAGTGTTTTGATATACAAGCACACTTCCAGAACCAATTAACTTCACAATCCAAAGTTTAACCGTACTTGATTGTTGGGCAGGAAGATGACCCAATAAGTTGCCACTGGTTGGGAAGACGTCATGCAACGAGCAACAGTGAGAACTTCCTTAATTTACACTGAAATCATGATTTTACAACATCCGACTGGAACACCTACAGAGTCTTCCTTCCTCGATCGATACAATTTTTCTGATAATATGCAACACAACTGATCGCCCACTGGTAGGATAGGTGCACCATCCAAGATTTCGAAACATTGTTTTGTCTATGTTTTGGGGATGGCTGTCTTGCTAAAATGTCTATTGGTTTCTTGGCGCATCTACTTTAAGTTTTGACGTGTTGTGTGTTCAGAGATGTTCTTCGACATACCTTGGTTTTGTCTCTGTAAACCCTACGTGTGAAAATCCCAATAGATCAGCAGTTTCGGAAATACTGTACCTGTCTGACACCAATAACCATGCTGTGTTCAAATTCACTTAAATCACCTTTCCTCCCCATTCTGATGCTCGGTTTGAATTCATGAATCACATGTTAAATCATCTCTAAAAACATCCTAGGTTAATACAGTGCATCCGGAAAGTATTCACAGCGCATCACTTTTTCCACATTTTGTTGTGTCACAGCCTTATTCTAAAATG
>JAOVVA010000016.1:1867626-1880000 GCA_028565275.1 Leiocassis micropogon
AATAAATTTAATTCGCAGGCCGAGATCCAGCTGTACCTTATACAAGAATGATCACTAGGGGGCGCTAAAGCTAGGTTATAAAATGTTAGCTAAATCTGCCTCCTCAGCACTCAGTATTTCAAAATGTATTGTAACTAATAAGGATGCAGAGATTATCGTTTTTTTCTTTAAGCCTAAGACTTTGATGTTTAAGTATATTCTATATGGTGTTGCAATAAATGAATCAGGGTAGAATTTCCTGGAAAGCATCGCAGCACAAAAAGAAAAATGGTTGTTAAATGGTAGAGCGAGCACAACACTATTATCTATGCAATGCTTTTGGGAAACTCAGCCTAATATAGTTAATGTAGGCTATAAATTATGAAATAATCCTGATATAATGAATCAAAATTACTCAAGCAGGAGTACTTTTCTTTATTATCTAACTCATACAGTATATAGCAACAACTGATCTATTGAGAATGATCTATTCATCTGATCAGTTTTCTCCTCCACATCTCTACCTTTCTCTCCTCTCCTCCAGCCCTTCACCTTCCTCTCTCGCACGTTTCCTGTGCTCTACATTTATTGCTAAACAGTAGCACTCTCAGAGCGCCGCTTGTCCAATCAAATCAGTGGACCGGAACTAACTGCTGTATAATGAACAATATGAACAGAGTGTTGCTTTTTTATTTATTTATTTATTTTGGAAGACAATAAATGTGTCGAGCTACTACTCAGGTCTAAGATCATGTACTATCATGTCCTAGTGTCTGTGCAATGAAAACACTGTGTGTTATCATGACAGTATGGAGGAGATCAGGGAGAGAGAATGAGATGGCTACAACTAAACAGATGCTTAAGACCGTCCTTAAAAAGTTGTGAAAAAGAGGACACCTAAAGGATTCGGTTGGCTGGTGATGTTTAATGAGGTCTGCCCTTGAAATTGAAGGGACACTGGGCATCTCGTCTTGTGTGTGTGTGTGTGTGTGTGTGTGTGTGTGTGTGTGTGTGTGTGTGTGTGTGTGTGTGTGTGTGTGTGTGTGTGTGCGTGTGTGTGCGCTCGTGGCTAAAATGAATGAGAAATCGAGTGTCTCACCTCTCTTCTGCTCCCTTATTGGAAATTGAATATGAGGGATTTGGTGAGTCAAATCCTCCTGACCCTCAAAGCTAGTTTGATTGCTATTGGCCAGGGAGCAATCAATTCAGAAATTACCCAGCAGGCATCACGGTCCCGCATGACATTTTTAGTGATGTCAATTTCTCTCTCTCTGTCTCTCTCTCTTTCTCTCTCTCTCTCTAAGCTACATTACTAATCTATTTGTATACTCTTAATAATGGATTTCATTTTGTTATATTATAACAATAAGCTCGGGTTAGTTTTACTTCTCTCTTCCTCCACACTGGTGTTAATGGTAAAACATTTTAAAAAAAAATTGTTTTGCTGTTTTTTAATAAACATACTATATACAGGACTCAGGATTGTGCAGTATAGAGTGACATATTATTTCTTTCAGCACAACATAGGCAATCTGATGAACTGAATTTTATTTCATTTTAACCAACTATACATACATGACTAAAAGCAAAAAAAAAAAAAAAAGTGTGTGTGTGTGTGTGTGTGTGTGTGTATGCATGTATGCATGTGTGTTTAAGATGTTTAGTATGTGTAAGATGCGTAGTGTGTGAGTGTGTGTGTGTGTGTGTAAGATGTGTAGTGCTTGTGTGTTTAGTCTGTTTGTAGTGTGTCTGTGTGTTGGATGTGTAATGTGTGTGTGTGTGTGTGTGTGTGTAGGATGTATAGTGTAGTGTGTGTGTGTGTGTGTGTGTGTGTGTAAGATGTTTAGTGTGTGTAAGATGTGTAGTGTGTGAGAGTGTGTGTGTGTGTGTGTGTGTAGGATGGGTAGTGTGTGTAAAATGTGTAGTATTTGGGTGTTTAGTCTGTTTGTAGTGTGTCTGTGTGTCTGTGTGTTGGATGTGTAGTGTGTGTGTGTGTGTGTGGTGTGTTCACTTCACTTGCTTGATTGACATTTACAGTAAGTGATCTTGTTTTCTTCAGGTACAGGAATGGCTGTGAATATGGAAAGGTAATCATGCTTAAAATACCTTCACGCCACCTAAACTACAACTGTACAATGTACTTTTAATGTGTTTTTTAATGTTATATATACAGTGCCTTGAAAAAGTATTAGCCCCTTCATCTTTTAGTTTTTTGCATATCTGTCATGATAATTGATCTATTAATTGGCAAGAAATATTTTGTGGACTGATGAGACAAAAGTTGAACTTTTTGGAAGGTGTGCGTCCTGTTGCACCTGGCCTAAAACTAACACAGTATTTTTTATAGAAAGAACATCATACCAACAGTGAAACATGGGGGTCGTAGTGTGATGGTCTGGGGCAGGGCAGCTCAAGTGCTTTTGGGTTATGGAGCAGGACAATGATCCGAAACACAACAACAAGTCCACCTTTCAATGGCTCAAAAAAACAAAAATTAGTCCAAAAAAGTCTAGACTTACTGTAAATCACATTGACATGCTGTGTCACGACCTTAAACAGGTTAAATCCTCCTGGCTGAATGAAAGCAATTCTGCATAGAAGAGCGGTCCAAAATTCCTCCGCAGTGATGTGAAGGACTCATTGCCAGTTTTCACAACCGCTTGATTGCAGTTGTTGCCGCCAAGGTTGGCACAACCAGTTATTAGGTTTAGGGGGTAATTACTTTTTTCTTTCACATAGAGCCAGGCAGGTCTGGACAGCTTGAAATCATGATTTGAAATCATCATTTAAAAACTGCATCTTTTATTTACGCGGGTTGTCTTTGTGAAATTTGTTTAAAGATCTGAATCAATTAAGTATGACAATTATGGAAAAAAAAATAATCATTTAATTCAGGTATTTAATTCAATAATTTTTTACGGCACTTTATTTGGAAGGGAAAAAGTGTTCAATTAGTTGTTAGATGTCATGTGATGATTATCACAGCACCGAATCATGGGTTCACCTGGCGATTAACTGTATCACTAAGATGCTGTCAATCAAATGCCCCAGCCTCATTAATCACACTGCCTACCAAGTGCGAAGGTCACATGGAGGTCATGTCACATGACTCTGAACAGCAACCTCTGATAAGGGCCATAACCTAAATCTAGACTTGGGTCCAAGGAAACTTACCTCCACCATTAGCTTCGGGTGTGAGGAAGTGTGTGTGTGTGTGTGTGTGTGGCATGCTTCTAATATCAGGGTAAGGACCATAACATTAATTAGCTCTATTATGTAAAGGTCCTTAGTAGTATGGTAAGATAAACATATGCATGTGTGTGTGTTTGTGTGTGTGTGTGTGTGTGTGTGTGTGTGTGTGCTGTGTTCTCTGTATCTTTTTCCTCTCTCTTCCTCTCTCTCTCCTCTTTCCTTTTTTTTTTTTTTTTTTACCTCCACACACACATACACACACACAAACAGATTCCTGACAAGATCCAGTGGGACACAAAAGCTGGTCATGCATATTGATGCCCGTCTAATCTAAACCCTCTCCATCACAGCCATCTCACATACCTGCTCAGCTTGGCCTCTCTGATCCTACACTCGCTGTGTTTTTTTTTGTTCTTAGCATGAGCCTGTAATCTTGTCTCTGCAGAATTTAGTCGTCAGCTCAAAAGCAAAAGCGAGTCGATGAGTTCACGTAGAAGTTACGATCCATCACTGCTGAACGAAACACGATGCCCTTATTTTATCTTATTTATTTTATCTTTTTAACAGACCGAGTAGGTTCATTAACATACAGGATGAAAAAAAAATATACACATTTATTTATTTATTTATTTACAATATGTCTGCATTCATGTGTGTTGAATCTGCAGCAGTGTTACCGTGCAAGCTGTATTTACCGTAATATACTGTCCGTGCAGATCTTCTATGATGAGAGATTTCCCTTGAATAACATATTCCAGACTTAATAATTGCATCAACTCTAAAGAATAAGAAACCAGGAATTTAACCGAAAAAAGAAAAAACAAATCACAGAACCTATCTCACCAATAATTCATTTTTACCCCCAAGAAAAACACATTGCATCACTCGCTACTCTAAATTGCCCCTAGGTGTGAATGAACCTGCATCTCATCCAGGGTTTATTACCTCCTCACCTTCAGTGTTCATGAAATATTCTTCCAGATCCATAACAATCCTGCCCGAGATAAAGCGCTTACTGAATGAATGAATAAATGAACAAATAAATGAAAGAATGAATGAATGAATGAATGAATGCGGATATGCATATTATCATAATCCTACTAGATTCTATCATTCCCATATCAGCAAAAAATTAAATAAAAAGAGATTTTATTTGCTATTGGTACACAAGTTCAGAGAAATGTATGAGTGCATTGGAATTTTTTGTGCAGGTCTCTGAATTAGTGATTAAAAACAAAACAAGAAAGATAAGAAAAGTAAAATAAACAACGAGCCTCTCTGCAACCTCTAGGACTCTTTGGAGAGCCTTTGGCTCATGCTCCCTGGGTGATGTTTCCAAACCAGGCAGTGATGCCACATTTGAGGATGCTCTCTACGAGGCCTGGATAAGGGAGCGACGGCTGCCTTCGTTAGCAGTGTAATGAAGTTCAGCAGTTGCTGGGCTCCTTTTCACTGTAGTGATGGTTATTTTGGTCCAGCTCAGGTTTTCAGTCACGTGTAGGTCCACAAACTTATGGGTGTCAACCTTCTCCATCTCAGTCTCTTTAATGATGGAAGACAGCAGGGATTGGGGTTTGCGTGATTATTTCTTTGGTCTTTCTCTGTTTTGAGGATGTGGTTGTTTTCCTCTACGTAGACAAGAATGTTTTGACTAGTTTCCTTGCTGAAGCCCAGGATGGTTGTGTCATCCGCATATGTAATGATGACAGTATTGTCCTGGGTGGTGACGCAGTCATGGTTCTGGTCAGCAAAAGACCTTGTCTTTCATCCTCACCACCTATGGTCTGTCCATGAGAAAATCCAGAATCTAATTACAAGTGGGAGTTGGGTCCCCAAGGTCCATTATCCTCACAAACTGCTTTCCCAAGTGGATGGTATTTAAGGCAGAGGAAGAGCATCCATATATATGTCCCGCTGTAATCCAGGTGTTGAAATGATGATAAAGGTCAATGGCTACTATGTCGTCCACTGATCTACCGAGGCAGTAGGCGAGCCGAAACGGACCACCGGTGTCTCGACTCACCGAGTTAATATGTGAGCTGGATATTAGAGAAAACATATCACATAAAGGTGATAGAATCCTGTAACTCCAACGACAAACTAGTCAGCTAACTGTGATGAGAGTGTGCCAGAGCAAATCTGTGCATCTGTATTCATCTAAAGTTAATACTTGTATGCACCGTAAATTTCATTTAAAGGTGATCATATGTTTATTCTTCATGCTGTGAGCAGCCATATTGATTTGACACTTGCTGAACTCAGGGGTTAAGAAGTAGACTTTCCATGTAGGAATTATGAGCTCCCGGGATTTTCTTTGGTTAGAAGTTAAATTAGGGTATTGAAATGATATAAATTAGGATCTGCAGCTGAATGCAGCACTGTCCTGCCTGTCACTTGTCACCTGACAATCTAATTGAAATCATTCCAGTTGGAGATTCCAGCGTAACTGTTTACATGGATCCTCATCCGATAAGATGTGTGTTTAAATTCTCAGAGAACCTAATCAAAATATACACTATATTGCCAAAAGTATTCATTCCCCCATCCGAATAATTGAATCCAGGTGTTCAAATCACTTCAATGGCTACAGGTGTGTAAAATCAAGAACTTGGGCATGGATACCGCTTCTACAAACATTTGTGAAAGAAAGGGGTCGCTCTCAGGAGCTCAGTGAATTCCAGCGTGGTACCGTGATAGGATGCCACCTGTGTAATAAGTCCAGTTGGGAAATTTCCTTTGGCTTCATTGGAGACACTAGTTCATCTAATCTACATGTCTTTGTACTATAGGAGGAAACCGGAGTACCCGGTGGAAACCCACCAAGCACGGGGAGAACATGCACACTCCATGCACACACAGGCGGGAATCGAACCCTAGAGGTGCACGGCCACAGTACTACAGAACTATCTCACTCACTCACTCATCGTCTATCCCGCTTTATCCTGTATTCAGGGTCTCAGGTGGCCTGTGCCTATCCCTGGAGACTTAGGACATGAGGCGGCGTACACCCTGGACATGGGGCCAATCCATCACAGGGCACACACATACACACACACTTACACACTACGGGCAATTTGGGAATGCCAATTAGCCTGATCTGTAGGTCTTTGGACTGTGGGAGGAAACTGGAGTACACGGAGGAAACCCACCAAGCACTGGAAGAACATGAAAACTCCATGCACACAGAGATGGGAATCGAATGTGACCGATCTATAAAATAAAAAAGAAATCCAAAATATGGATCAAGAAATTTTTGATCAAGGTATGAAAAATACCCTTGCACCTTTACATGTGACTTTTGAACATAATCATGTTCAAACATTCTAACGTAGTAAGTTACTCATTTTAACAGCATGAAGACTGAGAATATCTGAAACTTGCTAAATAATTGGCTTCTGTTTATTAAAAGGTTCAGCATTTTGTCTTTTGGACTGTAGAACCATTAACTGTAGAGGAATGAAATATTTTCCTTTACCATATATTTTTTTTTTTTTCGCCGTTTGTGATCATGGATTTGATAAAAGCATCTCTCTCTCTCTCTCTCTCTTTCTCTCTCTTTCTCTCTCTTTCTCTCTCTCTCTCCTCCTTCTCCTCTTCCCTCCAGGGTAATAAGTGAGCACCCTCATTCCGTCGCATGCTGTGCCACATTGATCTGGCCTGCAGGTCAAGTTCAATAAGAACAGCAGAGTGGCTTTTTTCCCCCTCTCTTAAGGACCACGGCACACAAATTCCAAACCAACACACACACACACACACACACACATACACAAGCATAAATTTAAGCAAATCAACCATCATGTGGCTGCTTGTCCCTCTAAGGAGGTCACACTTGACAACTGTTCTGCCTCCAAAAACAGAAACCGTCTCTTTCTTTATAGGCATGCAAAACACAAACACACACACGCGTACCCCTACACACACACACACACACACACAAACACACAACAACAACATACATCCCATTTACTAAAATATAGAGCGCTCATTCCAGAAGTCAAAACTGTGACACATTCAGGATGCTACACCACACACACACACACACACATATACAATACAGTACACTTTCACACACACAACAACAATATACATGCAGAAATCGAAATCCCTTGTCAGGAGCCCAGAGAAGCCCATTGCTGCCATAAGTGCGAACTTTCTTTTCACTCTTGTTAGGATTGTTTGAGTCTTTATGCTTGTGTGTGTGTGTGTGTGTGTGTGTGTGTGTGTGTGTGTGCACTGCTTTGGATTAATTTATCCCAGAGAGAACAAGCGAATAAAGGATAGAGCGAAACAGAGCGAGAGAGCTTTTCAAACCAAATTTAATGGTGTTTGTTTTATCCAGTACACTGGGACTGATAACTGCGGCATGGATTTTTGTTGTTGTTGTTGTTGGTCTTGTTTTCTTGTTGTTTACACTAAAGTTTGAAGAGGAATTATCCAAGTCATAATTTCTGCAACACTGTGAGAAAAAAAAAGTCAGCAAGTAAAAAGCAGCTTAACTAAAGTTAAATGTATTTAGTATTTCTTATTATAAACCAAATATAGGAATATTGTACCTGAAATTCTATTGTTTCTAGACTCTTTATACATATGTTTCTGTTTGTTAATTTCAGGGTTTGGGCCACGATGGCCTAGTGGTTGGCACTGCTGAATCTCACTGTTTGAATCTCACCAGTGGCGTGTGTGTGTGTTTGTGTGTGTATTTGTGTTTTGTATGTTCTTGGAGTGATTGGTAGGTTTCCTTCAGGTTCTCTGGTTTCCTCCCACAGTCAAAAGTCATGTGGTGTAGGCTGGTCAGTAGAGACGGGAATCATCCGATGGACCATCCGATGCGATATGATCACGATACTTAGGTGCCAGTTTGGTTTGTATTGTGATTCTGTTAACATCAGGATTTTCTTTTAAGGATCAGAAACATTTTACCACCTCAAACATGTAGTGCTAACATATATAAATGAAAAACCTGTTTTGGAGCCAGTGTGGTATACTGTATATGTATATACATAAAGTATTAAGTACTGTAGGTCCCCCCTTTGTCACCAAAACAGTAATGGCACCTAATGTGCTGAAACCTTTCTATCAGAACCAGAAAACCGGATTTTCTTCCTTGTATCACTTTTGGTATTTCCTGACCCTTGTAGACTGAGAACATCCCTCATGAGCCGAGGTTTTGGAGTTGCTCTGACCCAGTTGTCTAGTCATTAAACTGTGGCCTTTCTCACAGTAGCTATTTTTTTCTCACAGTAGCTACATTTTCAATATCTCATTACAATGGTCGCTGGAATTGGGTGGGATATATTATTCATTTATATTATTATATTATTATTATATTATCCTTTTTTTCCCCGAAGTTGATGTGTTAGAGGGAAAAAAAATGGGCAAGTGTAAGGATTTGAGTGACGTTAACATGGGCCAGATTGTGATGGCTAGAGGACTGGTCCAGAGCAACTCCAAAACTGCAGCTCTTGTTGGTTGTCCTGGTCAGTGCTGGTCAGGACATACCAAAAGTGATGCAAGGAAGGAAAACCGGTGAACTGCCAACAAGGTCCTGGGTGGCCAAGGCTCACTGATGCACATGGGGAGTGAAGACTAGCCTGTGTAATACAATCCAATAGAAGCGCTAGTGTAGATCAGATTGAGGAAGTGGTTGCTGGTTGTGATAGAAAGGTGTCAGCACACACAGTGCATCAGTGTTTCTGTGATCTACACAATAGTAGATAGGTGGTCATAATGTTATGTTAAGCTAATCAATGTGTATATTATCCACATGATTGAGAGAGTAAAAGTACCTCGACTTGTGCCTAAGTTGACACGTGAAATGGTACAAACAATGGATGAATAAATGCATCATTTCAGACATTATCTTTTCCTTATTTTAAAAAAAATGCATTTCATGCATGAAATGATTTAATATGACTTGAAATAGGTTTAATATTCTTACACTTGGTTTACTGTAATTGTATAATAGGAGCTACCCAACCAATTTGACCATACTGAAGATATTTTCACTCACTGTCATTTTTTTGCAGTGGAGTAATATTTAATGAAGCTACATTGCATTTAGAGTATTATGGCTGTTTTCACATTGTGCTCTCTCTCTCTCTCTCTTCCCCCCCCCCCCCCCTTGTGCATACACCCAGGAAACAGTAATCAGTCCATTCACACTGTGGCGTGACAAATGCAACCCATCTGTTAATGCACAGTGATTAAGTTTTCATTACACACCCTGCATGCACATTTCAACACGCGTTAAATGTTTTGGTTAAAAGAGTCATATCGTGCAGTTTGATGGTACGACGTGACAAATCTTAAACGTTATCATTACAAACTGCATTAATGCGCACAAAGCAAATTCGACTACAAAGACCATTTCCTGCATTCTTGCAAATTCTCAAAGCAGACTGCAGCCTACAGTAGTATTGTATTATCTGCAGTTTGTTTTCTTCCCACATAGCAAGCGAGGGCACATTACATCTCCTAAATCTAATTTAGGTCCCTCACTATGACTTTGGTGTATCAGTACAAGAAAAACAGTAACTGAGCAACTGCTACTGCTAATTCGCAATCATTTACAGCACACAACCTGATAATTTTATATGTTTCCCCTATAGCATGCATTTAGAAAGCAGGAAACATGAAATATCCAATTAATCAACCCTTAAAAAACCTACTTAAAAATATGCATGAGGCAAAAAATAACAAATAAAACCAAATTAATTATAAAGTTTTTGACAATGCAGCATTATTACATAATGATTTTTTAAATATTATGGAATAAAACAGAACAGGAGATGCTTTAATAAAAAAAGAAATTATCATCGTCAGGGTGGTAATGCTCCAAGGTTAATTAATTATTTGTTAACAGCTCATCTGTAAGTGTTTAATTTATTAATAAATATAGTTGTACTTTTTATGTTTATAGTTATGTTTATAGATACACATTGTGTTTATGCTCTGTTTTTCTGCTCTTGTTGTGTTTTAAAGAAATTTGAAAAACCTCTGTTGACTTAACAGAGAATGCCCTGACACTGGAGACTCCTTTCTCAAATGTTTAAAAGGAATGTTTTTGTCGTTGTTGCTTATGTTATTTAACATCATCAACAGCAACAACAACAACAACAAAAAGATGAGTTTTTACTATAGACACAATAACTTATCCAATGACCAAACAAAATTCACCAGTCAATATTCCGACCAATCAGAATTGAGGATTCAGCTGTGATTATTTGTGATAATACATGATTATTGACGTTACTTATTTGGTAGATTATCATATATAGTGGAAACGCTTCCCATTGGTCTGTATTACATCATGTGCAACAATGAACTAAGACCATTTGAGCAGTTTGACAGCAAAGCGTGATAAACACCGTGTTCAACATTTTACTTATTTCTGCAAATTACTTTTCTCTGACACACACGGTCGTCTATAACAAAACGATCATTTTTAATGCTTAAAACTTTCAGGTGTACAAGTCAATCGTGTCACTTCTTTGTGTCACATGATCAGTGAAGCGAATATACTTCCTGGGCAACACAGCACCTGCCACAATTGATTTGAAGGTGTTTGGTGGGTTTTTTAGAGCATGGTGAAGCTAAGAAAAAGGATATTTACAGTACCGTTCACTACCGTCACAGTCAGCACAGCATTAATAAATGACAGGCCTGCGGGAAGGCATTTGCTTTGTCTGGTTCTGTCTACTACTACTACTATCAATATTATTATTATTATTATTATTATTATTATTATTGCCTATAATATTTCTTGTGATCTTCAACAATTTGAAAGATTTACAAAGATTTTATGTGCAACAATTCTCAGCACTTTGTTCCTCAACTTGCTGCCACTACTTTCTTTTTGATTCACTACACAATCATAATCAAAGCATGAATTTGCTATATTTTTAATTAAAATTTAACCAACATATTATTGATACTAAATTGCATACTTATATAACCACAAACACAACCGCAGGCTGATTTATCCATTGTGACGAAACTGTGGGAGATGAAATTATAGCGTTTTGAAAAGTCACAGACAATTCACACACGTGCTTTTTGACGTGCTTGAGTCACAAAGAAAACATGCGCAGAATATTACCTATCAGTGTGAAATATCTCCTTTGCTTCATTTACTTAATTTGAAAATAAATCTCAAAACTGCAAAAGAAATAAAAATCTCATTTTGCTGTCAAACTGTTCGTATTTCTTTCAAAAAGTTCTAAATACTCATCAAGGTCTATTAATTTGAACTAATTGTAATTATTTAAGTTACAGCACTCAATATGTTTAATTACTTTGGGCATTAGGGTTTACAGTGTAGCCTCATGTGTGAAAGTGTAATATTGCTTGAAAAAAAAAAAAACTAACAGCTTAACAGTTCTGTAAATAAGAAATCATTATCAGTAAGTGACATTTCAGGCACCAAATGGCCAAATGTGGAAAGAAGCCACAGTGACTTTATACCATGTCAGCTACATAGCTGGGTATCTCACTTCGATTTGTACATTCACATTAAAGGTGCTTCCAGGGAAACATTTTAAACTTCCTTATTTTAAACTTGATCTCAAACATGGAGTAACACACACAGTGAAACGTCCTAGCGCGGCTGTAGTAAATATAAGTAATCTTCAAACACCATTTGCCCAGTCAGATCAGTAAACTGGACAATACAATACAAACACCTGACACATTATGCTAACTGTTATAGCTAATAGGTTGGTTAGACTTATTTAAAAGAGCCACCTGAAATTACTAAGCTTTTTAAGTTTATTACAGAAAGTCCATGAGGTAAACAATAAGATAAAAACATGTAGCAAGCTAGTCTAACGCTAACATAGTCAGCTAAGGGTATCCCTGTACATGTTTCTACTACACGTTTTTTTTCTCAGACCATTTGCAGATCGTTATCAGAATATTTAATCTAAAGCCTTAAAAACTGAAGACAGGAAAGCTCATGCGTATCCACTGTATCAGACGTTGCTGCTGGCTAAGCATTAGGTGTCTAAAGATTTTCAACAGCCTTTGTTTTGATTTTTTTGCTTTGGATATGGCTGAAATTAAATTATTTAACATTTGCACATGTGTATTAATAGGCTTGCAGTACAGGGGAGTAAAATACTATACTATACCATACTATACTATATTATACTGTACTATACTATACTATACCATACTATACTATATTATACTGTACTATACTATAC
>JAOVVA010000016.1:1899092-1917621 GCA_028565275.1 Leiocassis micropogon
TTGGATCGCTACACACAACGGTTTGTCACAATCTTCAAGTCCAGTATTTGTTTGCTTGTTTTTTGGAGGCATCCTTGCTAGCCAGCATTTAATTGCATCTTTTGCACAGTTACTGTAGGTGTAGAACGAAAAGGTTGTTCTACACAACAGAGGTTTGAACAACCCCTTTGAACGTTGTGCGTGTGTGTGTGCGCCCAGTGATAGTTTAGCACCTTTAGACCCCGCCTTGTACCCTAAGTCTCCTGGGATAGAATCCAGGCCCCCGCGATCATGGTATAGGAGATGAATGAACGAATATATATATATTAATACCAATATATATTAATATCCTTAATATCAATATATAAGAGGTGAAAAGGATGTTTCAAAATTCTTAGATATCTGTCTCTTAGTCTACCTTGAGATTGACCCGCAATCCAGCCTCTTAAAAAAAATTAAAATAAAATAAATCCTGTGGCATTTTTAGTCCTACGCTTATTTAAAGAACAAAACATCACACAGTGTTGTAGTGACTAGCACTGTGGCCTCATACCTCCAAAGTCAAGGGTTCGATTCCTACTTCAGGTCTGTGTGTGTGGAGTGTGCTTGGTGGGTTTCCTCTGGATACTCCAGTTTCTTCCCACAGTCCAAAGACATGCAGATTATGCTAATTGATGTTCCCAAGTTTCCCAGAGTGAGTGTGCCTTACAACTGTCCAGGCTGTACCCTACCTCATCCTTGAATTCACCTGCTATAGGCTCCAGGCCTCCCGCCACCCTGTACAGGATTACTTTGTGCACATCTGGGTATGCATTAAAACGAAGAACAAAAGAAGCAAAAATTGCAGCACTTTTTTTTATAAAATTGGCATGATCAAATAATCAAATAATAATAATAGTTAAATAATCTCATGACACATAATTTAAAAGTGATGTTTAATATCATGAACTATGCCTTAGGTGTTATGAATTTCTAAGGGATGATTAAAGATTTTTTTAAACAGAGTGATTTATGATTTTGTATGATTGAGTGGGCAAATATTACATTTAACTGTGTATATATCATATATACTGTATATGTGTAATATTAGACACACACTAAGTATTTATATATGAATACACAGTTTATTGTTATATATTACTAGAGCATCAAAATCCATATATCAGGATTGAGTGCTTTTCCGGTATAACCCTGTCACTGACATGAAGAACTGCGCAACAGGATCCAAGCAGTTGTGTGCGTTTGTGTATATACAGCATGTGTGTGTGTATGTGTGTGTGTGTGTTGGTGTGGGGGCGTGTATGTGAGAAAGAAAAAAAAAAAAAACACTGCTACAGCACAGCAGAGTGAAATTAGCACAGCTATATTTAATTAAATATTCTTCGAGTACTTGTTTCCACACAGTCATTCATCTCTAGTTACTATACACCCACAGGAAGGAGCTAATTAATTCATCTTATTTTACAGTGCTCTTCATCATTTACTGTACACACTCCCCGTCCCAGTTAATTATGTACATGGTATCCCAGAAGTCCAGACAAGGATCATCATACACAACACATTGAATCTGCAACATCTAGAGTCGACTAGCTCTCTCTCACACACACACACACACACACACACACACATAAACAAACACACTGAACTACAAAGATGGACATGACAAGATTAATCTTTTGACCCCTGTTTAGAGTTTGGACCCGTGTCCCGGTGCTCCCGGTGCTCCCGGTGCTCCCGTTTCCGCTTCTGGATGTGATTTAATCTGTCCTCATGATGCTTTCTGCATTTATGTCCAAGGTGTCTCCTCCCAATACACAAGCATTACTTTAGGAAATGTTCAGTGTTTACACACACATACAGGATTTGGACTTGTTTGCTTTGAGAAGGCAAGGTTACACCATTGTACACAACCATGAATGGAAGAAACGATATCGGACCTTTAAACTCTTTCAGATCACATTTAAGACTGATCTGTCTGATTAAACAGGAATCCCCAGTATAGCCTTTGTTCCAGACACACACACACACACACACACACAGGATTGCATCAGGGATGTGATTAGTTCGAACCTGCAATCCACTCACACTGCATAAGTATTTACTCCAGGCAAAATATATACTGTATATACACAGCTTAAATAAATGTCTTACATTTAAAAAAATAGATATAATTTAAAACAGAATTTGAATAAACATCAATAAAATGAACACACTGATAGTGTTAAACAACATCTAGGAGAAATAAGGAGGAAAAAAAAAAAGATATCAGTGGCATCAGGCACAGGATTCAAGATGTACGATTATATTCAAAGGCCGTGCTAGAAATAAACTGCAGCGGTGTACTCATGCACGCACACACACACACACACACACACACACAGAGAGAGAGAGAGAGAGAGAGAATAAAACAGGCAAAACAAAGAAATACACTTAACAAAAAAAAAAAACAGGCTGTACGATTATTCACTGTAATAAACGGTCGTGTGTGTGTGTGTGTGTAAGTGTGTGTCCTGTAAACAAGTTCTGATGGTGTTGCTCAGTTGGCACGGTGAGTCAGTCAGTCATCGATGCCACAATAATGCCAGGCTCGTATTAATTCCTCACAAACGTACAGCAAATACAGGTTTGTTATTTAAAGCCCAGGTATGGTTAAGTGCCATATTTTCAAAGATGTGTGTGAGTGTGTGTGTGTGAGTGAGTTTGTGTGTGTGAGAGTGTGTCTCAAGCCACCCATGAGACAACTGCCAGAAAAGTATGTGCAGTCATGCATGACTATGACTCATTCATGCACCAGACGGACACACACACACTCTCTTTAACGATCCTGTAACACGTACAAAGCGTTTATAAAACTAAAACATTAGCGCTGAAAATTGTCCGACGTATTTTTTTAAATAAAAATACGCAACGGCGCTAAAGCAAGCAAGTCCGTTTACTTTAGGCAGCAAGTCTATAAACAAACCCAGGGTTACTGAACCAACACTGTGTGTGTGTGTTTATATCCATTTAATTGGAAAAAAATAAATAAATAAAAGTTAGAATAAAAAAAGAATAAAAGTTCTTCCTATTGCTATTTAATGTCTAGTAACATGGGCTATGGCGGCACGGTGGCGTAGTAGATAGCACTCTGGCCTCGCACCTCCAGGGTCTGGGTTCGAGTCCCACCTCGGTTTTGAGTGCTTGTTCTCCCTGTGCTTGGTGGGTTTCCTCCCAAAGACATGCAGGTTAGGCTAATTGGTGAATGACGATCGAGCTAGCAACTCGACCCCTTAAGTACCTGTTCTGGAAATGACGGATATTTATATCCAGGGTTGGAGAAGGAAAAAAAAAAAAAACAACACTTGGACAATACACCATTTTCTTTGGTGGGGGGCAAGCATTTTTGCAAATTAAACGCCTTGTCTGCACTTGTTTTTAAAAACGCAAATTCCAGTGATGTACTCACTGATAACTTTCTTTTTTTCAGGTTTGAGCTTTACAGTTATCGTTATATCGCCACCTGCTGGTTTGGCAGGCTATGGCAGTGCGTTTTTGCTTTTTAATGTGGATGATTTTGAATTTTTCAGGTGGGAAAAAACTGGTTTTTAAAACATACCCGTGTGTGTGTGTGTGTGTGTGTGTGTGTGTGTGTGTGTGTGTGTGTGTGTGTGTGTGTGTGTGTGTGTGTGTGTGCGTGTGTGTGTGCGTGTGTGTGTGGGCTGGGCCTGAGTTGTAGCCATTTGCAGAGATTTTGAACAAAATATCATCGAATCAAAGAAAGATTTAAAGTAAACCAAAATGGATTGTAGAAAAAAAAAATTTGATGTGAAGCGTCATGTTTTCACATGAACACGAATGAATCCCTGGTGATTTTATCTGGAGTCTGAAGAATATCCAGGTCTAGTCCGGTCTCGAATGGTTTCACACCGTCCTTTTTCCAAATATGAAAAAAATAAATAAAGCTTAAAAAAAATAAAATAAAGTGTTGGAAGGACGGTGTTGAAGACGCACTACAGGTGTCTGCTGCTTGACAAACACGTGTATTAATCACTCATTCGTAACAAGCACAACTACAGCACATCCAGTAGTGATTTCCATTTACGGATTCTTCTGCTTTACACTGGAAATCTAATTGAATCATGAACATCAGCGCATCACAGTGGCGAATGCAATACAACAGACAAAATGTCTCCGTTTGTCCTTCATGACGTATCTTGTAGTACTGAAGCTCATGCATGCAACACACAGACAAACATGACAGGAACCAGTGAAGTGTGTCGGCGAAAACGCTGTTCCAGAATGATTAATGTGTTAAAATAAAAGCCTATATCTATATCACATATAAATATACATTAGAGCTGTGAATCACAGGTAGACTCGCGATTCATTTGATTCGATTCCATAGCACTATATTTACCGTTTGATTCAGTTCAAGCAGCTTGAAAAAAAAAAAAAAAAACTACTAAAAGGATCTAATGAGCATTAGGACGCCGTGTAATGTGTGTTTTTCATTGTTTAAATGTCACATTTTTTTGGGCCACTTCATCTTCCAGTCCAGTAGGTGGCGGTATTACAGTGGGACCTCGGCAATACGAACGCACAACCTTGCGAAATTTTACCATAAGAACTAAAATTGTGCAAGAAATTTGCCTCAGCATGCGAAGTACTTTCGACACACAAGCGACCAAACTAGGTTGTGTGTGTACGTCCGGGAGCCAAAACTTGTCAGCGGAAAGCCAAGGCGAGAGAGTTAAATTTTTGTGTGTGCAGTTTTGTGGTTTTTTTTTTTTTTTTGCATTTTGTGCAAGACTTAGTGAAGACAAAGCACCATGCGTCCCAAGAATGTTAGCAAGGAGTAGCAAGAAGAAAATGGAGCCACTATCAGTTCCGTCTTGAAAGCAGCCGGTGCCAAGAGAAATCATAAATTAAGGTTACAAGGTTCGATTCCCGCCCAGGATCGATTCTCGTCTTTGTATGCATGGAGTTTGCATGTTCTCCCTGTGATTGGTGGGTTTCCTCCGGGTACTCCGGTTTCCTCCCACAGTCCAAAGACATGCAGATTAGATTAATTGGCGTTCCCAAATTGCCCGTAGTGTGTGAGCAAGTGTGTGTGTGTGTGTGTGTGACCTGCGATGGATTTGCACCCTGTCCAGGATGTACCCTGCCTTGTGACCTAAGTCTCCTGGGATAGGCTCCATGCCCCCGCGACCCTGAATACAGGATAAAGCGGTAAAGACGATGAGTGAGCGAGTGAGATTTAATGGACGTTCATTTCATATTTTCCTGTATTTATATGGCTTCTTTAAATGTTTTGATTGTTTTTATATGCAAAAATATGATTATAGTGGTGGAAATTGGTAGAATTGGTAATAGTTTTGCGCGGCTGGAACGGATTATCATTTCCTATGGCAAAATGCGTTTCGTAAAAAACGAAATTTGGCGTTAAGAACTCTGCTCCGGAACGGATTAAATTCGTACGCCGAGGTACCGTTGTATACCGACCGGCCATCAACTCAAAATATATTCTGTAAAAGCTGCTATATATTTTTAAGGATCGCATCAATTTTAGATGGTTTACCGTGAAATAAATAATTTTCAAACGAGTGAATCGATTCTGATGCGTAAACAAATTCAATTAATGAATTTATTCAAAAAAGAAAAAAAGAAATCACAGCTCTAATATACCTACCTGTAGAGTATGTGTGGATACGTTATAACCCAGACACTTCCATTCACCGCCTTCAGTTACACTGATCTAATGGGATTGCTGTGTAAGAATTCGATTTGTATAAAATACCAACCAATATATATATTTTTTTTTCGTTCCTTCGTTTTTGTTTTTTTTTAAAGGGACAAGTGTTTTATTTCTCTTCCGGGAGAGTTAAAAGGAAACTCCTGTATCAGTATCCATACAACAATACACCTTAAAACAGGAAGCGACTTCTTTGTCTTGCGCTCCGACACGGCGAGAGGACGATGAGGAACTGTGATCCGTCACGATGGAGGGAACGATTCAGCAGTCGCGTCATTCACTCCCTTGGCTCTCTGTCTCGATCTCGTTCTTTATTTATACATCAGGTTGATTTGGCCTGGTTGAAATTTTATGCCTTGCTCTTTCCATCCTTGTTTTTCCTTTCCTATCTCTATTACAACCACCAACATATTTCCTAGCAAGTAGGGATGGGCAAAAATTTTTTTTTAAATAATAAAAATAACCAATGACATTTGCAATACACACTATGCATCATGGGATCGGTTTTAAGCAACATAACGTCTTCTAAACTGGGATGCAATATTTCTTGTGTTGTGTAAAGTAAAAAGTAGGGGAAAAAAACAAACTTTGCTACATGTCCAATCAGCTTCATGCCATGTGACGCCAACGTACAACATCGCAATGTCGAGGTCACGCTATAACATTGCACTAATCATACCCAGCCCTACTTGCAGGTAAACCGGAGATTCCTCAGCATTCCCATGGAGAACGTTGCACACCTTTCGTGCTCCTCTCATCCCTCTCATAAAGCCCGGTTCTCATCCAAAAGGTGAACGCCGTCCTCAGTGAAAGGGGCGCGATGGAGGACGGACATGCCAGAGAAGCGGCATCGAGACAGACACAGTGGTTAGCACTTGACCTGCTCCGTCTCCGAGTACTCGCCGTCCATGTCAGAGTCGAAGAGCGAGTGTCCGGTGCGATCGCTGTCCAGAGAGTGTGTGGTGTCGGAGCGCGACAGGGTGCTGGGCTCCTCCGGGAAACCGTCACTGTGGGAAAACAGGCCCAGGTCGAGCAGTGGAGACGGAGAGTGCGGTTCTTCGCTCGAGCCGTCGTAGTAGAGATCGTCGACGTCCACGAACCACTCGGGCCAAAATTTCCTCCGGATGCGCTCGCAGTACATGGCTAGGTTGATTAATTCACCTGCAGAAATGAAAACAGTATGATTAGAGACACGCTGTACACGCTTCAACACATATAACTGAAACTTCACTGACTGTTTGTTAGGAAGAAGATATATCGGGACCACCCGATATGACATTATCACGATATCTAGCTGCAGATACGATTTATATTGCGATTCTGTTCATATCACAATTTAAATATCCAGATTTTGTTTTTTTCAAGATTTTCTTACAATTTTAAACAGTACTCCATACAGTATGTTGCTCTGCCTGCCTATGTGTAAATACTTTAGAGCACCACCTGTAGGATTATAGAGGAACTGCAACATTTTACCATCTCCAATGCAAATATATATAAATTTAAAAAAATGGATTCTTAAAGAAAAAAAATAATAATCTGGAGTCAGTATGGCACTATATGAATTGCCACACAAAACAATACATAATATGTAACTAAACCAAACTTCCCCCTCATGTCTCAGGGTCGCGGGGGACATGGAGCCTATCTCAGGAGACTTAGGGTATGAGGCGGAGTACACCCTGGACAGTGCCAATCCATCACAGGACACACACACACATACACTCGCACACAACAGGCAATTTGGGGAACGCCAGTTAGTCTAATCTGTAGGTCTTTGGACGGTGGGAGGAAACTGGAGTACCCGAAGGAAACCCACCAAACACGGCAAGAACATGCAAACTCCATGCACACAGAGGCGGGAATCAAGCATGGCTGGGAATCAAACCCGGACCCTGGTGGTGCGAGGCGACAGCGCTAATCACTACATCACCGTGCCCTTTCCCTTATTTCTACATTTCATTATCCTTCTTTATACCATGATGAACCTCCTTGATCAGAAGAAGAAGCCTGTATAAATGTTTCTGTTGAAACCTGATTAAACATAAAGGCTGATTTGAAAGCACAGACATGGAGAGAGGGCCGCGACTGAATCTGAAAACAGGCAACAGTACTGAAATGCATACCAGTAGGACCAAGATAAGTTCTCCAATAGGTCCTAGGCTTACAACAGTTCCATGTTAAAACCCTTAGGGGTCTGAGGCCTTTCTGAAGACCTGCAGTGATGTAGCACTCGAGCAGAAAAGCAGAGAAAAAGGAGAATAAACAAACCTGGCAGATTGTTTTGAGCACTGAACTGAGGTCATGAAAGTGTTGTATGTGTGTCCATAGCAAAACAGCTATATTATAACACTTAGAAAGACCTTTTATTTGGGGTAAAGTGACTTATGTGCCTAGTTTTATCCTCACTACTGTAGAATATACACGGCCTGGCCAAGATAAAGTCGCACACTAAGATTTCATTCAGTCACCTTTAGCTTTGATTACAGCACACAGCGTGGTGTCCAGTTCATGTGTGAAAGTGATTCCTCATGCGCCCAGAACCACTCTTTCACAATCCTGGATCCACTAATTTAATAAGAAAAGAAATAAGAAAGCCCACTTTCATCCCAATCATTCTTTTGCTTACTTTCATATTATAAATCATGATTTTTCTAGTGAACTAAATGGTTAAAAAAAATAAAAATAAAAAAAGAGCAGGATGGAGAGAACTAAAACGCAGAGACAAGCACAAAAAAAAACAAACACTAGGCAAAAAAGTGAGCTGGTGCTAAGACAAAGTTAGGTAGTGACACGGCAGCAGGAAGATTGAACGCTATTTGATATGGAACAGCTGCGTACGCTGTGCTTATTATTCACACAGGATAAGTTATACTTTTATTATAGTTTCCTTCACTGCTATTGCTTTCTGTTTACACGTTCAGGTTGCTCTGCTTATGAAGGCAGTGCTGCTTGGGTTTTCTCCTAAATGCTGATAAGAAAATGACTTTACTGGATCATGTTAATTACAAGGTGACGTAGCGGTTAGCACGGTCACCTTGCACCTCCAGGGTCCGGGTTCGATTCCCGGCCAGGCTCGATTCCCCTGTGCGAACTCGATGTGCATGGAGTTTGCATCTTCTCCCCGTGCTTGGTGGGTTCCGTCCGGGTACTCCGGTTTCCTCCCAAAGACATGCAGGTGAGGCTAATTGGTGTTCCCAAATTGCCTGTAGTGTGTGAGTGAGTGTGTGCGAGTGTGTGTGTATGCCTGTGTGCCCTGCGATGGATTGGCACCCCGTCCAGGGTGTACCCCGCCTCGTGCCCTAAGCCTCCTGGGATAGGCTCCAGGTCCCCGCGACCCTGAATACAGGATAAAGCGGTATAGAAGATGAGTGAGTGAGTGAGTGATGTCACTTACAGTTATACACTGTAAAAGCGGATTATACAGCGCGGCCCAAATGTCGGGATGTATAGTAAACTTCGCCGATATGAAATCTCATAATGTTTTTTTTTTCCCTCTTTTCAGGCATAAGAGGTCTTCAAAAATAACACTAGATGATAGAACAGAATCAGACCTAACACCACTCGACTTTAATCTTCGGGCTCATCTGAAGTCAGTAGTCTGTGGGAATCGTCTCGGAACAACCGCTGCAATAAAGCAGGAACTCGTCTCGGCTTTAATACCATCAGTTCTGCTACATTAAGAGATATTCGTGTTCTTGTACTCAAGAACAATGACTTATAAGTCATTGATACATTTAAGTAGCATTTTGTCTGTGGATCCAGACGTTTACGCCGCACTGTATGGTCGAGCCTGTGAACTGGTGTATCTGGCATAAAGTCAGGCTTTATCATGTAATTCTGCGATAACTGAGCTGTGTAATATTTGAGCCAATAGAGAAAACGAATATATCCATAATTACCTGTGCACATTATTAAACTTCCTCTATACAAGAGACAGCAGTTGGTCCAGACTACCAAATCCGACTTTATAAATGTATTATAGCATTCAATGCATTCAATACAACCTACTGCATTTATTACTGATTATGTATTTCTAATATATTAGAAATGTATTCATAAACTAATGAGTTAGGATGCAGACCTGTATTACTGTGATACCAGTTTGTTTCTGCCTGGCCTTTTTTAACTAAGAGGGGAAGAGAAGGGGAGAAGGAAAAGAGGGAATGAGGAAAGGGAAAGGGAAAAGGAAAATGATGGAAAGGGAAGGGAATGGAAAAGCAAAAAGAGGAATGAGTAAAGGGGAAAGAAAGAAGAGGGAAGGGAAAGACAATGGAAAAAGAAAAGAATGTGAGGGGAAGGCTATGGAAAAGGAAAAAGGGGAATGGACGAAAAGGGAAATGAATAGAAAAAAGGAAGTGAAGGGATGGGAAAAGAGGAAAGGAAAGGAGAGAAAGGGAAAGATGGAAATAGGGAAGGAGAAAGGGAAAAGAGAAGAGGAAAGGGGAAAGGTGATCAGAGAGAAGAAGAAAGACAAGGAAATGTGAAAGGGGAAAGGAAAGAAAAAAAACAGAGAAGACAAAAAGACAAAAGTGCTGTAATGAAACTCAGGAGTACCCGTGTCCGGTCCACACCGCACTGCAGTCACTTGTCCGTATAGCATTTTAACACAATGTTCCTGTGTATTTTTGTGCACAGATTTTTTCTTGTACAGGAACATGTACTTTACTTGCATGCACACACGCACACACACACCACATACATACGTATGCAACACATGCAAAATTGAGACTGTGTCCCTCGTTGCGTTCAGCTGCAGAAGCGTTCGTATTTCCTCATCTATATACACTTTGTACGTTCTGACTGAGGCTGAGGCTCCTTCAGGTTAAACCTAATTATTCCTCGAATTAGAACTTCTTTTCCTACAACAGCAGCCCTGACAGTAACGTATATATATATATAGTACTCTGCAGTAATTACTAAAACAGTTTGGGGTGAGATCCGTATCACAGCACTCCAGTGTGCTGTATCTCTTTGTCCTATTATTCTTCAGAGATGAAGAATAGTCTAACATAAAACCGTGTATGGTAAACTAAAGTGTTGAAGAGACTTGGTTCATAATAATTACCCTTGATGAGCTGCTCCGGCCGTGTGCCGGGTAAAGTCCACATGGCCTGGGCGAGGTGGCCAAACACTGCAGCGTCAACCGTGGAGACTTTGGGGCCCATGATGTACTTCTTATCCCCTGAAACAGACAAACGATCTGTTTACAAACGGCAGTGACGGTATTTGTCATCTCCTGAATCATACAGTACATAAAGACTATTTGTGTTAATGGCTCCCCCTTGTGGAAAGTCCTACACTTGCTACATAAAAGTGTGAGTGAGAAAATAATAAAAGGATAAATTCTTTGGATCAAAAGGAAGGAAGGAAGGAAGGAAGGAAGGAGAAATTCGATTTGCTATAATCTAAGCAGCAATATTACTGACGGTGCAGTACATTCTAATCACCAAAAGGTGTCAGGACGCACTCGTTTCACAAGACATTTTCCACAAGGTGATACTCTACAGGGCTTTGCCGAAGACTTGTAAACAGGAAACTCTTAACTGTAAAAAAAAAAAAAAATCCAAAGCTAGACGATTCCTCAACTAGGTGCATCAGAAGTCAAAAATTAATAATTATATGAGGGTGAGTCAGAAACGATATGTTGAAACTCCTGATCAGTACTTTCTGTTCAAGGCTACCGTCTCCCCAGTCACTGCTGTGCAGGTGTGGACGTGTTACATCACTTCATTTGTAACTGCGGTGCGAACAAATATAGATGCTCCACTTGTGATTTGCCTGAAAGATCAACCTGAAGCGAGGGGTGTACCTGGTGCCGAAACTACTCACAGAAGAGCGGAAACAGGAGCGTTTGGATATCTGCAGACAAAATTAGGGCCGATACTCTATTAAGGAAGGTGAAAGTTTCTTAAAGAGAATCATTACTGGTGACGAGACACGGATTCATCACTACGAGCCTGAGAGTAAACGGCTGAGTATGGAATGGAAATCACCGACCAAGAAAAAGTTTAAACCTTAACCATCTGCGGGAAAATTCATCAACGCTTACAGTTTTCTGGGATTCGCAAAGGCCAAAAGTATTGGAACATCATCAGGAAAAAAGGTTCAACGATCTCCAGTACTGGTTACAGTGAGACGCTTACTGAAGATCCAAAGCCGCAGAGGACTGATATCTAAGGACATCCTGATCTCGCATGATGATGCACGTCCGCACACTTCCGCCCATACTGTCGAAAAACCTCCTATAGTCCTGAAGTCGCACCATCGGACTTTTACATGTTTGGTAGCCTGATAGCGGCCCTACGAGGACGAAGATTCACTTCTGATGAAGAAGTGAAGACAACAGTGCATTCGTGGCTCGCAGCTCAGAATAAAACATGTTGTAATGAGGGAATATTAAAGATTGTTGAAAGAAGGACAAAGTGTATTGAAAAGCAAGGAGATTATGTCGAAAAAAAGATGAAATTTAAGCATCATGCACTGAGCTCATGAAAACCACCTACTGTAACTAGACGTCAACACCATGGAGGAAAAAATAATAATCAGAAACTAACTCAAAAACCTGGCAAACAACCCAAAACAATTCAAAATCCTCTATTTTAATGTGCATTTCCATATTTGTTTATCTATGTTTTCTTGGAAAATGGTTGCATTGCACTGTATGTGTACAGAAAAACATGCGTTTCTGTTTCACACACTAAGCTAAAGCTTGCCATAAAGCACAAGATGCTATCAAATTTCGTTTCCATCTCATTCAACATGTGCACACAAACATCTTGACGGCAAGCTGCGTGCCGCTAATGGCAGAGATAACACCTCTGTGACGGCTGCAGTGTTGTCTTTCCCGACCCTCCACACACTGACCGAGCAGAGTAGCCAGGGTGCGCATGTCCTTTTCCATCAGCGTGTAGATTTCGTCTTTAGAGAAGCGCCCGATGCCGTGGCCGTACATCTCTCTCTTCACGATGCCACAGTTAACGTGACTCAGGATCCACTTGAGCACGTCACTCAGAGGCCCGGTCACTGCCAGCATCTTCTTAGTCTCCTCCAGATTGTCCACCCACTGACAGTAGGCTATTGTCCTGCAACACACACACACACACACACACACAGACTGAAAAACAAATAATCGATTTGACAGCAAGGAAAAAAAGTATCACACTCCTACCCCATATATAATTTTTATTTTAACATAGAGTTGAGCGATTTCATAATTGAGAAAGAAAAATAAGCATTTCCACCTTTCCATGTTTAAAGGGAAAGGGGATATTAGTACTAGCTGTCAGGAACGACAGCAATCAGGAGACGGAATTGGATATTACACTTCAAAAGTCTGGACAGAACACCAGTTAGACTAATCTGCATGTCTTTGGACTGTGGGAGGAAACCGGAGTAGCCAGAGGAAACCCACCAAGCACGGGGAGAACATGCAAACTCCATGCACACAGACCTGATGCCGGGAATCGAACCAGACCTCAGAGATGTAAGGTGACAGTAAGCGACACTAAGTGCCACCGTGCCACCCTAGGACATAGGATTTCTTTTTAAAACTATGAAATTACACATATGGCGCTATATAAATAAGTAACAACACCAGTCATTTTAAGACATGAAGGTCAGCTGGAACAGTTCTGGCAAGAACAGTGTGGTCAAGTGCATTTGCAAAACCCATCAAGCACCGTGATGAAACTGGCTCTCATGAAGATCATCCCAGGAAAGCAAGACCAAAGAAGTTCATTTAGAGTCACCAGCCTCAAAATTCACCAATTAACAAACCTCAGATTAGAGCGCATAAGTAACAGACAAATCTCAATATCAACTGTTAATCAAAAACGATTACTGCACATTGTGGACGCCTTCAGCATTGTTTTACACTGTAGAAAGGAATAAAAATCAGGAAAGACCATGGAATTAGTTAGAAGGTATGTCTAAACAGTGTACATGTACATCAGGACACCCAATGGCACCTGGAAGTGGGTGAGATTTATTAGGCAGCAAGTTAACATTCTGTCCCTTAAGTCGTAAGCGTAAGGATTTGAGAGACTTTGACCAGCGCCAAACTGTAATGTCTAGTCGACTGGGTCAGAGCAACTCCAAAACTGCAGCCCTTATGGGATGTTCCCAGTCTTCAGTGGTCAGGACGTACCAAAAGTGATCCATGAAAGGAAAACCAGTGAACCAGTGACAGGGTGATGGTGGCCAAGACTCACTGATGCACATGAAGGCTGGACCGATTAGTCCCTTCCAATAGAATGGAAGAAGGAAGAGACGGCACGACAGCGGGACCTACTCGATATTAGGCGGGTGGGTTGTTGGCTTATCAGTGTGTGTGTGTACAGAATATAAAATATGACATCATGATGTTGTAAACTGTCTCCATTTATTGCTCTACGCAAATGTAATAAACAAACCCGAATAGACTTTAGAGTAATGTTCCCCAGGAAAATATAGACGCTAAGCCACTGCTATGGATTTTCACTTTGGAGTCTGTTCATTCTCCTCGACTCCATAAAGCAGGAGGAAGCAGATGTAAAAGGAGATACGGCACAAAACGACAATAAATCTGCCATTTCATTGCTGATTCAGTTGCACAGCAATGCTTTCTGCTTTCGGACTTCTACTTCCTTTTGGCTCTTACTAAAAAAATAAAATAAAAATACAAGTCATATAATAAGCGAAGACAGAAACTTTTTATTGTACAAAGTAATTTCAAGGTCTAGAGGTCCAGCACAGGACAAGACTAATGAGAAGGCAGAAACAGTGTCACCTTTACATACACTTCCAGGTGTTTGAGGTGGCATTGGGAAAACCCTACACTTAAAGAAATTGACCATCACTATATAAAGGGTGGCCTAGAATTCTGCATTTATGGGATTTTTTTTTTAACTGTTGAACTTTTTAGAATTTTTCTAATCCATGAAAGGAATGAGGACGGATTTGAAGCTAACAATAAATGATCCAATAAAAGCAACACGGATAATTCTGAAAATTAGACATTTTCCATCTATTCTGCATAATGTTTGGTTTCAATTAAATTAGATTTGTGTCAAAATGATTAAACAAATATTAAAGATCAAAAATTAATAAAGAAAAGTAAATACAAAGTAGCAGAAGAAAAAAAAAGTAAAAAACAAATTCTGACACAAACATACCACTTGGGGCGGGTGTTACATGACTGTTTCCTCACTGGCCAGCTTGTTTTAAATTCTCGTAGCCTCTCAGGACAAGGTTTTTTTTTTTCTGGATAAAATGCATTGTTGTTTTCTCCTTAAGCGTTTATGAATAAAAAATATCTACAATTAGGCTAAAATCGCTGGTAGGCGCTTCTTAAAGTAAGTCTGTATTAGTGCTACATTTGCATGAACTGAATTATTTCTGTGTTGGAAAATCATTCATCACTGTCATAAGTTATTGTGAACACTTTGGCTTATTAAGCATGAATTTGCCTTATTTTTCCGGGTTTGCAGAAAAATTTGCAACCCTTGCCCTTTCAACAGATTTTTATTTTTTTTAATTCTTTAATTTTTTTGTTCTGTCTAATTCCTTTACAAATGCCTTGAACGATTCTCTTTAATCATGACACTGGAGCATCACAGACATTTTGAGCCAGTTCTGTATTATAAACTAAACTCATTAGACTTATGTCCATTTTGGCATACAGCTACCAAACAACCTGATCAGGGGTAGTTCAGAAAAGGTTAGGAAATTGGACTACGATTCAGAAGGTCCCAGGTTCGAACCCAAGCACCACTAAGTTGCCACTGTTGGGCACTTAACCCTTAAATGCTCAGATGTATAATAAGAAAAAAAAAAAAAAGTAAGTCGCTCTGGATAAAGGCGTCTGCCAAATGCTGCAAATGAATGAACAAATCAAGGCTCAAAAAGGCTGTTTTCCCCAGAAAAAAATATTCTACAGAATTTTAATAGGACTCTACAGTATAGAACATCTTTGGGACGCAACTTCCGCTTTGAGATATATGCTGTATAGGATTTTTGGCCAGCGCTATAGGACTGTGTACTCCTGCACCAGACCTCTTCATCTTTGAGATGCATGTTGTTAGAACATTAAGTATGTACCATAGAGCTCTATAAGCTTGCAGTAGAACCCAATAGAACTTCTGTTATGACACTTATGTTCTACAGAATTCCAACACGGTTCAATAGAATTCCTGAATGTTCTAAAGAACACCTGCTATAGAAGCCAAATGTACCTTCATACTCATGTTTTGTGGAAAAAAAACATTATATAGGACAAATTTCTTTAGAATTGGAAGAGGCATAACTAAAACTGATGTCAGAAAGCTCAGTGATGAAATTTTCTCTGCAAATTTCCATTAGCTTTTTTTTTTTATTATTTGTTTATATATTTTTCTAATTGTTTTTATGGTTTTTTTTCTAAACCTTTATTTTCTATTTCTATTTATTATTCTATTTTTATAGATTCCTTCCACCAGAAATTGGGTAGTGAAGTTAGGATTCTATGGAACCATCCTTGGAACTAAAGTTCTATAAAATTTTCTATAGAATGAGTTTCTTTAAGAATTTGAAAAAGAAAATTAAATGTTAAAAAGCAAATAAAAATATATTTACAGGTTGCTTTGGTGAAATATACGTACAGTATATATACTGTATATACACAGTATATACTGTATAGTCAAAACTGGAAAATGGGTAGTCAAAACCATTTTCTTTCATTTTTTTAGGTGTTTACTAGTGTTTAACAATCGGACAATTCAGTTTAAAAGGATAAATTGGTTGAATTAAATTAATGCATCAGTCAAACATAACTTATCAATTGGGAGCAACGATTCATTGATGTTGTCTACTAAAATCAATAATCAGATTAGTTGGCAAATTTAACTATTTAACAATTAGTTGACATATATTATATTATAATATATTATATTATATTATATTATTACATACCTATATAATTATTTATAGACATACTTTGCTTTTCATTGGTAGTAAATTCATTATGACATATTTTTAATGAAGCATGTGCATTTATTATCTTGGTTGTTAGTCACCACATGCGCAAAACAATCTCAAGCTAGATTTAAAAGCTGATAGCTAAATAAGAGCTATTGAACAAGTCCGTCACTTGTAATATATCAATTAATTGATTTAATAATCCATATATTAATTAATTATCAAAAGAGTCGTTAGTTATATCCCTATTATAAATTATAACTGACTATACAATGATAATTATTGGAAAAAAATGTATAATATAAAGTCATTTATCCTGCACTCAAACTGACAAAGCTCTCACCCCGTGCGGTTTTCCCGTTCATGTTACCCCCAAAGCAAAAAAGCCGCGCTCACCAGTAGAAATGCTCCTCCACCATTTTGGTGATGGCGCGTGACACGGCTCGCTCCTCAGGACTCAGGTCACTGTTCAGGTTCACACCCAGCTTCTCCTCCAGGAAGTCGATGATGAACTCCGAGCCGCTCGCCTGCTCCTGGTTGTACTCGATCCACGGCATCTTCCCCTGTGGGGAAAGCTTCCCGTCGAAGTAGTTCTGAGGGGGACAAAAATAGAGAATTAGGTGTAAGATTACTAAACGATTCTGAAAGCTTATTGTTATTATTAACGTGAACACATAACCAACCTGGTAAGGCAGGTCTACCATTCGCAGGTAGGTCTCCATCTTGAGGCAGAAAGGGGACAAACTGGGAACACCGTTCTTGGGCCTGGAAAACTGGTGGAGGATGATCGTGTCTTTGGAATCCAGTTCCTGCTCTTTTCTGTGTGACAGGAAGAATGGATGAGTGAAGCCGTGTATTCTGAAGCCTTTGAGGAAAATATTACGTCTGAAAACTTCCCTGTACATTCGGGACGTTCGGGTAGCTGCTTTTCTACATTTATTTCCATTAAATCAGAAGGATTTTCTCATATCCTAAGCTGTGAGATACAATTCAGAACTTCATAGCTGGTATATGTAATTAAAGGTGCTATATACAAGGGTGAGTCAAAAATTATCCACACTTTGGTTATGTTAAAACTTCTTTTGGCTGCTCTGTCTTATCAGTGCTTTCCGTTCACAGCTACAGTCTCCCCAGTTCACATCGTCACACATCAGTTCATTCATCACTATGAGCCTGAGAGTAAACAGCAGAGTATCGGACGGAAACATCATCAATCGCCGAACAAGAAAAGGTTCACTTCGTCCGTGCTTTGGCATTCGTGGCCACATTTTTTAATGAGGGAATACGAAAGCTTGTCGACAGATGGACAAAGTGTATTCGAAAGTTTTTCTAAAAGTTAATTCAAATAAATTCTACAGACAGAGTGCGGACACATACTCGTAAAATAATGTTTGTTTTTTATCTTCTATAAAACTACAAAATATTCAGGATGGGAATCACTAGGGACCATCTGATACAATATTATTATGATACCCTGGTGCCGATTCGATTTGTATTGCGATTCTGAAAATATCATTATTTAAGAAATATCCTGATTGTATTTATTGTTTTTTTTTCAGATTTTCTTTTTTGTTTGATTTTTCCCTGATTTTCTCCCTAATTTAGTCGTGTCCAATTCCTCCCAGTCACTAGGGGGCTCCCACATAAAGGTTACTACTACCACTCAGTCGGGAGGGCCGAAGACTATCACGCGTTTCCTCCGAACCACGTGATGCCAGCCGAGCGCATCTTTTCGAACTGATTGCTCACGCACCGTTGGAGGCGGCGTAACACACTCGGAGGAACAGCGCTATCCGCTCCTTCCGCTTGCGCGAGCTCACAGACGCCCCTGATTGGCTGTAGAGCCATGATTAATGTGGGAGCACAAGGTACCTCTCATCCCTC
>JAOVVA010000016.1:1947409-1960360 GCA_028565275.1 Leiocassis micropogon
TTGGCTGAACTGGCCGCTGGAGCAGGCGAGGTAGCCTTAAAGCTGCCTTTGTCTTCTAACGGCCATGAGGAAGCCACAGAGGAGGTCTCTCACGAGCAAGCCGTGGAACTGACCGAGAGGAAGACCGTCCTCATCAGGTACAAGTATCCTCAGTGCAACAGAAATCACAAACACAGCATGAGACATATGCAAAAGTAGTGCATTTGTGTTTCCTATGAACCAGGCTTATTGTAAATAATCAAATCCATACTGCAATTCTTTACTTAATAACGATTATCTAACATGGCATTATATTACTGCGGTAGCATTTCTTGACGCTGTTCACCTTTGTTTAGAACAGTTAAGACAGACGAGGACGTCATTCAGAGAGACACGCAGGAGCGCACCATCACCATCTCCGGAGCAGCAGATGAGACAGAGGAGTAGTCTGACATCACACTAAGCAATGTATCTCTCTACAACAGATCATTTCTTCCCCCCTATAATAATTATCCAAAGATCATTCTGAATTATTATCCAATCTTTACAATTCCGTATCCTTCTTCTACCTTGTTTGTTGATTGTAAACAAAGGAGAAAAGAGACGTAATACTCATATCCCATAAAAAAAAAAAAAAGAACTCATCTCATGGTACTCATCTGCTACAACTAAACGTATGCTAATGCACTGTATTCTAGCTTTTAACCTCTGGTTCTGTTCAACCACATGCATGAAATAATAAACATGACTGCAAAGCATCATTTCTTGAGTAGCAGAAAGTTATTTTTCTCTAATTATAAAGATAAGAAATACTTACTGACTAGAAAGAATGACTTGGAAGAGCAATAAGAGGATGTTATGATCACTTGCTTTTAATGCAGTTTTTTTTTTCTTCAAAAAATAACACTTTTCTTGTACAATTGTACCAAACAACAACAAAAAATCACTATATTTATTTCATATAAAAATCATATAAAGTCAAGTGCAACCAAGAAGTGCAGCTTGTGCATTACACGGTGTTCTCTCGGCGTCACTTTAAAGGCTTTGGCTCGTCTCCGACTCCTCCGGCAAGTCGATACACAGCCAGGCTTACTTGATGTGCCAAGGCGTCTACACTCTCCTGCACACAGTAACACACATCCCCGTTACCAAAACAGTGAAGATGACAGAAACTGTGAGAGAGAGTGGGAGCATGTGTGTGTACCTGCGTGTCAGCTTCAGCATACACTCGAACAACGTCCTCGGTGCCAGAGGGTCGCACAAAGGCCCTAGCCTGTTTGTACTTCTTGACCAGAGCGTCTATAGAGTCTTGTAATCCTGCAGGTGTTACCGCACGACGCTCCGCATCCGTGGTGTCTATCACACGCCTGTCTGCTACCTGAAGTGGAAAAACAAGGGCTGAAAATCTGGATGAACTACTATATTACAGTAGGAACTACCTACAATGGTCAGCAGATTAAGAAATAAAAATATTTTCAAATAGCTCTATACAGTATACAGTACATTGCTGTGGATAAGTATTCACCCCGTTAAACCACAGGAAATTTGGAAATGGCAATTAATCCAATTCAAATCATTAATTCATTCATCTCCTATACCTTTATCCTGTATAGGGTTGCGGGGGGTGGGGGGGAGGGACTAGAGCCTATTCCATAAGACTTTGTGTACAAGGCAGTGTACACCCTGGACAGGGTGCCAATCCATCTCAGGGCACATACACTCACACGCTCATTCACACACTACGGGCAATTTGGGAACGCCAATTAGCCTAATCTGCATGTCTTTAGACTGTGTGAGAAAAGTGGAGTACCTGGAGGAAACCCCCCAATTTTATTTATGTTGCACTTTTAACAATGATCATTGTTGCAAGGCAGCTTGACAATATAAAAAAAAAATGAAAATAAATCAAATAAATATAGACTTTAACTATGAGTTTGTCCCTGATTAAGAAAGCTAAAGATGACAGTGGCAAGGAAAAACTTATTGTGATGACAATAAGACAAAAAACCTTAAGAGGAATCAAACACATTTTAGTGATGTCTGTTAGGATAACCATAAATCGGTCCCTGGTATATTTGTGTGCCGTAAAGTTCAATACAACAGGAAAGGTGTTTAATAAATTAGTTTGGATTAATTAAAGTAACGCGCACTACAGAAATCAATTTGACCCTGGTGGTACATGTATGTGGCCACAGTGCTACTACTTGAACCTTGTCATGTGTGCAAGTTGTTTGCCTATTAACAAAGACCAAAGAGCTATCAAAGAAAGTCTGGGATGAAGCGTAAAGACCTTGACTTTGAGCTGGCGGTTGGGCAGATCTGTGTAAATGACATCCCAATCCTGAACGCTCATCCCTCTGATAGCCAAGACCGCCTCGATTAGCAGCATATCTGAAATGGCGTCACCTGTAGCCTGCAGCAGAAATGTGAAAAGTATATCAATACATACAAAGATACCGTGATTAGAGTACTGATCCTGACGCTGTAATAAAATAATGAAACTGTCTGTGTTGGTGGTCGAACCTGGTTGATGAGGTTAACGGTGCTCTCCAGGAGTTTTGCAGCGTGTCTCTTCTCATCGCTCGTATTCGGGTCTTTGGCTAGCTTCCGGATCTGCTCTTCTGCTTTTTTACTGAAAAGAACCTTACACCAAGAAAGAAAAAACTAGCTGGATCCTTATTCCTAAAACAGTCATATTGTGAATGTTATACAAAGATGATGCTTACAGTTCCATGGCCGTTGGCTTCGAAGTAAACTCCAATGTCAAATTCCTGAGCCGCGTGATGGAGATGCTTCACTCCTGTCTTCGTACAGCACACTGTAACCTAAAAACCAAGAGTGAAGATGAAGTATGTGTAGTCGCTGTTATATCAGAGGACGATCTTATACTGTACTCATACTAATAATATTATCATAATGTTTGGGAATAGCAAGTCAAAACACCTTCATGACGTGTTCTAGGTACTGTGTAGAGCTTCCGTTGGCATACGCCGTTTGGACCACAGCGACCTGCAGATTTAGCCCGGCCTAGACAAAAACACACCCATAAAATTAACCCTAGTCAAAGAAGAAGCATTCTGCATGTCATAGTGCCAGTTTAAATTTCTTGCTGCCAACAGACCTGCTGAAAAGAAGGAGAGAGAGTATATGGACGTGTATGTTATCTACCCGTGTCAAAAGCTCCTTGAGGTAGGTGCTGATCAGAGTAGCTATTTTATCTCCGTCCAAAAGATGGAAATGGCCAGCAGAGTCAGTGTAATAGTAAACAATACGATCTGCATCACCGTCAAAGGAGCAGCAGCGCTGACCCGGGTCCATATGCATACCTACAGAGAGAGTGTTAAAGGGAAAAGAGAGAAACATTCATGCATTGTGCTGTGTAGTGTCGTGTAATATAGGTATGATGTACAAACCCGACTGCAAAAAAGTTGGGACACTGTGTGGAAGTTTCAAATTTCAATGTTTTATTCAGAATACAACATGTTTTTTTAACTATTTGACCTAATAAGTTGCAAATTGGTCCTCCAGCTTATATGTACATTTAACTTTTCTCTTATACCTGTCCCAACTTTTTTGGAATGTGTAGCTCTCATGAAATCCAAAATGAGACATTATTTGGCATGACATTTCAAAATGTCTCACTTTCAACATTTGATATGTTTTTCTATTCTGAATAAAATATTGAAATTTTAAACTTCCACTGAATTGCATGCTGCGGTTTTTCTTCGCAATTTGTACAGTGTCCCAACTTTTTAGGAATCGGGTTTGTAGTATATAGTATGGTGTGGAATAGTATGGTGTATTACAGTATAGTGTGATGATGTGTAGAACAGTATGGAGTGGTGTAGTGTATAACGATACGGTGTACTGCGTATACGCCGATCAGCCGTAACATTAACACCACCGCCAGGTGAACTGAACAACACTACCGTACCGTAACATGTACCGTAGTATAGTATAACACACAGTGTACTGTAGTATACTATGGTGTGGTATAGTGTTTTGTATTTAGCACTGTGTCAGATTTGTCACATTTTTACATTTTGTTTACATTAGTGCAGTATAGTACAGTGTAGTATAGTATCACAGTATGTAGTGTAGTATGGAAAAGTGCCGTGTAGTGCAGTATTATATATTGTATTGTATACTATAATACAGTGTAGTGTTGTATTTTATATTGCATGATTCTACACTACACAAGGCTATACATTACTAGACTATAGTATACTAACTACACTGTAATAGGCATAACTATACTCCATTATACAAACTAAAAGAAATGTGACAAATCTGCATATTCTAGTGTAATTTTATTTATTGTTCATGTCTCTTAGGCCTTAAAGATGTATAATGCACACACACACACACACACATACTCTTAATTCTCATGCATCTTTAATAGAGGAGCAAAAAGTAGCATTTAATTATGCAGAGGCACATTTGACCTGGGTGTGGTGTGCCACGCTGCATATTACTGTACAATTTACAGTATTTTGTCAGTATGCCATTGATAGTGATACTATTTACTATTTACAATAGTGCCTATAAACACATTTTAATAACTGTGTCTCAGTCAAGGTGATTTCTAAATAGCTCGGGCAATTTCCTGAGGTGGTGTTGAAGCATTCCTGAACACTGCTACGTACCTTGCGGAGCGTTCTGCTGCACTTTCACATAGTCGGCTCCGCACTGATGGTTAAGTCTGCCACTGCTGCCGTCGTTAAAGAGCTCCACCTGCAGCTCAGACTTAAGAAATGCATCCATTTCTCTCATCTTCAAAGCGCCAATCCCATTGGCACCGTCCACCAGCAGCCTCTTCTGGTCATCGGTGCGTTTCGCGGCCTGGGAGACGAGTACAGGCATGAGATGGTACTCTGTGTGCTGGTAAAGTAGGCATTAAGTATATGCCAAATCTGAAAACAAGCCTTACATTCTTAGTGAGCTCGATGAAAGCCTTGGAGAGTTTCTCATAATATCCTTGTGTTGTAGCAGTGCCATAGCAACCGTTGGTGTTGCGACATAGGACCATATAATGAAGCTGAGGTGTGGTCACCAAGCCAAAGTCTTAAAAACACACGCACACACACACACACACATACACATACACATACACATAGACACATACACACAAACACACAAACACACAAACAAAGACAGGAAGAAAGTTATACATGTTATCTGAAAAATCAAAGTCCCATCAAATTAAAAGGAGTATTTAAACTTGTTTTTAGGATCACAGAAGTTTGTTTTTAAAACATATTACAGATAAACAGACCTTGACTATGACCTTCTAAACTGGAAACCCCATCCAGCACTGCCCGTGACAGGATCTCACTGCTCGGCCTGGGTGACAGAGTGCACAATACAGTCAGTTTGCACACATACAGTGGAACCTTGGATTACGAGCATAATTCGTTCCGGAAGTGGGCTCGTATTTCAAAAGACTAATAAACCAAATTTTATTTTTTCATAAAAAATAATGGAAACTTAAATTATTTATTCCAAGGCCCAAAAAAATAAATACATAAAAATGATTAACACAAAATATAAAGTAAAAAAAAAGAAAAAAAAGAACCTGCACTATACCTTTAAAAAAAAAAAAGTAAAAATAAATCCCCACAGATAAGTATTTCCGTTTGTGCGCGCAGGCGCTGTGTGTGTGTGTGTGTGTGTGTGTGTGCATCTAAAGAAAGGTCTCCTCTCCCCCTTCTCGTCTTACACAGTTACCCTTCCTCCACTATTTTCACACACGCGCGCGCACACAACTGTTTCATCGGAAAAATAAACAAGAAATCTCTCTAATGACACTCGATTGAGCGATACACTAACGGAATCACTGCTGTAAAGTAAAAATAAAACAAGGTAACCTGCACTTTACCTTTGAAAAAAATCGCAACAGAGCAGTGTTTCTGTGTAGAGCAGAAAGAAAGATTGTGTGTGTGTCTGTGAAGGCGAAAGTAGGAGGGGTCTGTGTGTGTGTGCGTGTGTGTGTGTGTGTGTGTGTGTGTGGCACGGTGTCCAATGATGCGCGCGCACAGACACAAAGAGCAGGCTAAGCCTTGAGCAGAGAGAGAAAATGGATCTTTAACCTCTCTAATGAGACTTTCTTCAGCTTTACACGCGCGCTGTACACACCCGCATACAGACACAAAATAAAATATGTTTTACACGCACACACACGTTGTCACAGTGTTATAGTAAACAGTACACGCGTGCACGGATGTTGATTATACCGGTGAGAGACGCGCACTAAGACCCAGCAGAGAGCGAAAAACCGTTGGCTCAGCTGTGATTACGTGACACTCTGCGTCAAAACAAGAAGCACATGCGTGCTACATGATACTCGGTACTCGTAAACCAAGTCAAAATTTATTAAAAATCTTTGCTCGTCTTGCGGAACACTTGCAAACCGCGTTACTCGCAATCCGAGGTTTCACTGTATTACATTTGCACTTAATATCTTCTCAGTAGACTCTGTTTCTGCGCTATGATACCTGGTGTCTCTGCCAATGAGTACACTCGGTGCCTGACCCATGTCGATGGATTCTTTCTTGATGATCTCCTTCAAGATGGTGCATAAAGCATCCTGTTCTGCATTGGCCAGCTGAGTGGCATAGCCTTCCCAAGCTGGAGTTACCATCTCCCCCATCGGGTCAATCAGCTTCACGCCATTGTCCTCCTGAGAAAGGACAAGGATGGAGAGAGAAAAACAGGAATTTATGTGTACAGTCATCGACACATCTACACAACCCTCACATTTTCATAAAAAATGTCAAAAATCTGTAATACAGTAACACCAGCCCACCTCCGGATTGTGAGAGGCAGTGACCATGACGCCAATAGCGGCCTTGGTTTTTTTGGACCTCAGCGTGGCCAGCAGGCCCATACGGAACATCACGTGGTCCAGATGATTCGCAGTGGTACGGAAACCTGCTGTACCATACTGCAAAGTAAGCCCCTTTGGTTTGGGATGGAGTGCAGATTTCTGGGAGACTTCTTCAAACCGGGTCATGGCTACAGAAATCAGAAAATATAAAATGTTTAACCATTTTTGTTTTAAAAGCATAACCAAGCTTAGGAGGGACACATAAACTTGCCAAGGCAGAAATTAAACCCTCAATCCTAGAGGTGCAAGGCCTCGGTGCCAACCACTATGTTATTGTGCCACCTGGATTTAGTGGAAGGGAACTTGCGTTCCTTTACACCAACCTTTAATAAAATACATCTTCATGGCATTCCCTTTGTAGTAAATCCTTTGACATCATTTACAAAGGTCATCATACCAAGACATCATTTACAATTATGTGCTTCTAATTTTTGGGAAGAACCAAATGTGTGTGATGCTCAGGCATTCATATTCTTTTGGCTATACTGTATAGCATATGTTATTAATATATTTATTTATTTATATTGTCTGTGACACTCGTTGTTTAAAAGCAAAGCACATGGGCAGAGACGAGCAAGTATTTACAAAATTAGGTTAATGCACTGCAGAGATGAGTTTTACAGGAAGAAGGAAGATGAGTTTTTAAAAAGCTGCTTAACCTGTAAGTCGGCATCACGCCTTAAAGAGGAAAACCATTTAAAAGGTTGTATACCTGCCCTCATTACACACCTTTAACGACAATTATACACAGAATATCAGTCTGTCCCTTAATGTTTTTCCGAGAGAGAAGTGGCTTCGTTGCTGCCCTTCATGAAATATAGGAAGTTAAGCGCTACAATCAGTCCTGTGTGATGCCAACAGTACAGGTGTGCCACACATGTGTGGGGTTGTTTGTCAGCCATGCGGGTGGACTCACTCACAATTTTGCCTAAGGAAACAGCCAGAAATCCTCCAAGAGCAACTTCTCCCAACTATTCAAGAACAGTTTGGTGACAAACGATGCCTTTTTCAGTATGATGGAGCACCTTGACATAAGGCAAAGGTGATAACTAAGTGACTCGAGGAACAAAAGATGGAAATTTGGGGTTTATGGCCAGGAAACTCCCCAGACCATAATCCCATTGAGAACTTGTGATCAATCCTCAAGAGGCGGGTGGACAAACAAAATCCCACAAATTCTGACCAACTCCAAGTATTGAATATGCAAGAACTGGCTGCCATCAGTCAGGATGTGGCCCAGAAGTTGATTGACAGAGTTGCAGAGGTCTTGAAAAGGAAGGATCGGCATTGCAAATATTGACTCTTTGCATAAACTTATGTAACAATGTAATTGGCAATAAAGTATGCAATAATAATAAAGGAAATGCTTGTAATTATACTTCAGTATACCACAGTAACATCTGACAAAAAGATCTAAAAACACTGAAGCAACAGAAAAATTGTGAAAATTAACATTTGTGTCGTTCTCAAAACTTTTGACCACGGCTGTACTGAATATTAGACAATGTCAAAATAATATATACAACAGGTACACAAGCATGGATTCCAACATCAATGTTCAGACATGTCCAAGAGGTATTTATTGCTGTATAATCCTATTTCTTCTTGATTTATTAGTATCAAAAACAATGTGATTTTATTTCTTTTTACAAGCATCAAATCTGTCATGTTCAACTCCTTAGCTTACAGGAAGGAATCTTAGTTAATTTGGTTAACAATAGGCTTCTTATTGACTTGCAAGTTATCATATTTCAGTGCAAAATCTGAATGACAGATAAAAACAGACCAGGAACAGGACAATCTTTCTTCAATCACTGCAGTTCCAATGAAAACTTGCACTTATTATAATACCATCATATACACATAGACAATTACAAATATATCTCCAATTAAAATTCTTGCGCCCTAAAATAGTATTTTTATACAGTTTTTATGCTGTAATACTCACTTGGTCATATGTTGTGACTTCAAGTCCTGAATGAAAGGCTCACTTCCGGGTTGGTGATGTGGCCGTGTGACGCATGCGCAGTGCTGAATCACCTCCCTACTCCCTTTACTAGTCCACTATGTAGGGTGTGACGGAATGACTCATTCGCCCTTTCTATAGTACAGAATGTGTATTTTTGGGATTCAGCCAGACTGAAAGAGGAGTGTTCATGAAGATCATGAGTCCAGAGTCCAGAGCGGGGACTCGTATTACCGCGCATGCGCAAAGAAAAAGTAAAGCAACGTGCAAAATGCAAATCGTTTATTTTCTTTAAATTTTTTTTGTACCATTCATATTTATATGTTTTTCTAAGACCAAAAGTTTTATTAGTGTACTGAGTTTGAAGTCTGGTGTAAAAGTTAATCCATTTTCACACCTTCATTCATGAAATACACAAGTCCCGGTTTGACTTGAACGGCAGTTTTATTAATAAAGTGCTTTTTATACTCAAAGTGGGTGGCCATCTTTTATTTATTTATTTATTTATTTTTTATGTTTATAAAATATTTTTAGTAAGTTACTGAAAGAACGTTTGCTGTGGTGATTTGGGAAGCACAAGATGTCTTAAACACCAAAACCTGACTTAGGGCCAAGGGTATAACTTTGGGTTCAACACTGATGATTTGAGTCCACATGATCTGTCCGGAATATGAATACACACTGCCCAGCCAAAAAAGTCACCACTTGGGCACAAATGGGTATCAAAAAGTTTCAAGAATCACGTGCCACAGATGAAAGATTCAATGAACTTGCAGAGGGAAATTGCTTATACTCGCTTACAGTTGCTTACGGTCATTTACAGGAGAAAACGAAAAGAGTAATAAATAAAAAAATGTTTAAAAAATCTGGTTGCTTTCGCTGTACATCCTCCCTCAGACATCTTAAAACCTGCCAGTAAAATTCATTATTGACGCTCTGGCCCCTGGGGACGAATTCTCGATGCACAATGCCACGAATGTCAAAAAAGATGATGAGCATGCACTTGGTCGAGCTGCCGACCTGCCCCGCCCTTTTCGGTTGTAAAGGTTATGGGCTATTCCACTGTAAAGACTGTTGCTTCGTCTCAGGGTCGTACCCATAGCCTACACCCAGATTTCATGACATGAAATGATGGGATTACGCCTAAACTTAGGGCAAATATTTTCTTGGAAGTTCCTCTCTGCTTATGCACACATATATCTATTCATGTATTCATTCTTGCTGCAGTATCACTAGTGTAAAGACAACTCAGAGTTAATTTAAAACAAACAAAAGCAGCAAAACTGTCCAGTTCTACTCATTAACTAACATTGTTTTAGTTAGACAAACATTGTGTGCCCACTAAAACCTTCAACAGCGGATGATAACAATAGTAGCTACCAAAAAAATGGCCAAAAATATGTGGACACCTAACCATCACACACACATATATGGTTCTTCCTCATGGATGGAATACCTTGTTTGCCATTTTTTTTCGTGGAAGAACTTGAGTGTTCTGCACAGAGCCCTGACCTCAACCCCACTGAACACTTCTGGGATGAACTGGAACACCGGTTGCATCTAATTCTGAGCCATTTTTTAAAACTTTTTTTTTTTTTTTTTTTAGCTTAGGTGGGAATTTAGCTAAAATTTAACTGGCACCATGAGTGTCACCAACCTGTTCTTAAAGTGCATCATAAAACTAAATGATTTCAGTGTTCTTGCAGAACTCACAAGCATGTCGGACAATAAACAGCACCCCCTCCACATGACCTATATCTCTCTATCTGTCTTTCAGAAGGGAAGCGCAGGACAAACAAAGGAGGTATTTGAAATAAAGAAAATGTAGTTTTATCTCCCAATCATTACACACTGATATTTAAGGGCCTTTTCTGTTATGGTTAGCTGTTTTGGGTTGTTAAAGATTCACGTTCAGCTGTTCAAACAGAGGAGCTAAACAAGCATTAGGAGGTCTCTCTAAGCATATTACTGAAAAGTTTGATGTGAAATGGGTAAAGCCCTTTCCCAGCCATCACAAGGATTTGCATTCAAACGTAGTCATATTTATTGTCTCATAATGCATAATTATGCCAATTTGAATGTAACTGTGCATTGAGTATCATTTGCAATTTTTCTAATTGTGAAAAAAAAATGGGTTTAGCGTGCAGCAGACAGAACAGATATTACTGTTTTTAATGATGCCAAGATCAGGATCACACACTACGCTATTAAAAAAATAATAATAATTTTAAAAAAAAAGGTTTTCTTTAGATTTGCTCTGTTGCCTAAATTATTCAGTGACATGAAAAATGTTCCTGCAAATGTATTGTGTAACTTTTTTCTGGACAAACACAGGCTTTTATGGACAAACACAAGCTTTGCAGCTGCTCCAGCAGGACACAAGGTTTGGGGGCTTTATGCTGTTGTCTTGTCTCATGCTGTGCTCACATTTCAACCAAGTTCATACAGAGAGAAAAAGAGAGAGAGGGGGAGAGAGAGAGCAGATTGTCTTTTACCTCTGAACTGTTTTAACTTCTAAAGGCTCTTTGTTGAGCAGGACTTACAAAAGACCAAATCAAAAGGTTGACAAAAACATATTAGTGCCTGTGACACAAATGACAGGTTCTAAAAACTCAACAACTAAAAATCTGTTGTTGCTTTTTCGGTCGCTCATCAAGGGGTTGCCACAGCAGACCATTTGATCCACACACAACTTGGCACAGGTTTTATGCCAGATGTCCTTCCTGACACAATTCTCTCATGTTATCCAGGCTTGGGACTAAATGGCATTGGGCATTTACTGGGAATTGAACTTATATCAGGCATGAAACCCCTCACTGACCCAACAATACCCTCACAGCCTAATCTGCATGTCTTTGGACTGTGGGAGAAAACCAGAGCACCCAGAGGAAACCCACCAAGCACAGGGAGAACATGCAAACTCCATGCACACAGACGCCGAGGCAGGAATCGTACCCGGACCTGGAGGTGGGAGGCCACAGTGCAACCCCTATGTCACTGTGCCGCTCACAATAATGATAATAATCATAATAATAATTGTATACATATATGTTATTTATTTAAAGTAAATTGCATAGAGATCCAAAACTGACAAAAAAAACACAAAAAAAATCCACATACAATTATTATAAGACTTTTCCCATGAAACTTTTTTTTGTTTGTTTTTTGTGAGAGCCATAAAGACATGGCATTTCTTATGCTTCCAGTTTTGCCAGATGTCATCAGCCTGAGGTGGCAGGATTTGCAATTTCGTTATAAACCTGGGAAAGGTATTCATGTTATTACTCAACTGAACACACAGTTTATTTTAAATTCAAATAAGGTAAAATACAAATATGACCGTGCTGAACGAGCCACAGCAACGTGGCTACAGTTGTGTGTTAAGGCAACTTGTGTAGACCATCTTTCTCTAAATGGTGTGGTGTTTGCATGTTCTCAGCGTGAAAACCTGGGTTTTCTTCAGGTACTCCGGTTTCCATACACAGACATGCAGATTAGGCTACTTGTTTTTTGTTTTTTTTTTTAATGAAAAAAAGAGGCATATCCCATCATCAAATTTTAGCATTCTGAGATGTCATAATTTTAAGATAACAGAACAGTGTGTTAGAATTTTGAGACAATTCATCTGAATTTGGAGATAATCAGGTAAATAAATTAGTGCAAATATCTACATTCAATGTCAAAATTTTTAGATAAGTAAGAATTTGAATTCACTAAGTAAAGAGTTTACATACACCAATCAGCCATAAAGTTACAATGCAAAACAGGTGACTCTGACATGTTTAGGCATGAATCCACAAGACCTCTGGGGGGGTGTGCTGTGGTGTCTGGCACCAGGAAGTTGGCAGCGGATCCTTTGGGTGCTGTGGGTTGTGGGGATCGGATGCTCAATCAAATTGGGATCTGGGGGGTTTGGAGGGAAGGTTGGTGTTCTTTGGGTTCTTTGCCAACTGGGCCCCGTGTGCCACAGACTATAGTGCACTGGGTTTTCTGGTGCCTTTCTATCGTGTCCAGCATTGACTTTTTCATTGATTTGTGCTTTGTTGTTTTTCTAGGAGATTGGACTGGATAGCTTGGCCTTTGGTCCCAACGGGCATAAATGGATCTATGGTGCTCATGG